>MJUU01022480.1:17630-41814 GCA_002080025.1 Modiolus philippinarum | reverse complement strand
TGTAGATGTGTAAAATGTCAAATAGGCTGAAAAAGGGGGAATTTTATATGTGTCTGATTTAGACAGAGTGTTTTCATTGGAACCCTTGTGAAAATTTCTTTCTTGAAGATTATATCATTGTGTCCATACTTGTATTGTGTCCACAATTGTACTGTGTCCACACCAACTTAATTTTGCACTTACCATATCGATTCAGGGTTCAATAAGCGGGGGGTATATTTGGCTGCCATTCGGCGACAGCTCTTGTTGTCATAGGACTTGATTGATAATGTATTAAAGGATTACTGTATTCTCCAATGATTACATAAATGTACATCGGCAATAAGAATATAAGAATTGTCAAAATATTTTTATTTTAGGAGAATTTGGGAGTGAAAGACTTGTACAGCAGGTTGTGAACACAATACTTCGTCGTACAGCAGCACAGAAAAAGGATCCAGAAAAATCTGTTGTAAACCCATACAGTGATGACAACTTCCATGCTGATACTGCTTCCAAAATTATACTGACTGGCCATGCTGTAAGTTGTACGAAAACAATAAAAATCTATAATTGACAAACTCTAATAATGAAATTTCATGTACCAGTAATTGCCATGAACCATGAAAATTTTGGTGATAAGTGATGAGATGATATATTGACAGAATTAGTTACATAAAAACTACATGCATATAACTTTAAGAAAAAATTGAAATTAGGGGCGATTAGACAGGGGGAGCCACCATTTAAAAGACATACATGGTGTATATTAGATAATTAATGGGATAAGATACAACTTTATCAATATGCTCCTAAATACATGGTACATGTATGTATACAAAGAATAGGGGTAATAACAAAATTACTGAACAGAATTTTCTCACCTTTGAGACAGGTAAGTTCCTGTTTTTAGCGGTGTGAGATTTTTCTGTCTCACACCACCCCATGTGAGACAGTCTTGTGCATACTATGACGTCATTGACGTCATGGTGAGTTGACAAGTAATGGTGGATGGTCAGGACAACATGATGGTGCCGAAAGACATTTTTATGAACAAAAGTTAGAAAATGAATCAAGCACCATTGAAAATGCAAGATTTTGAAATCTCAGACACCCTCGGGTAAGATTACAATGGTTCTCTGACTCGGCAAGCCTTGTCAGGGAAATATTGAAATCTTACCCTTGGGTGTCTGAGATTTCTTGATCTTGCCTTTTCATCGGTGCTAGATTCATATAATCAAGAGCCAAAATCCATGAGGCAAAAAACAAAGTAGGTGCAAACCGCCAGAAAAATTTTGACCTCAACGACCTGACTTGGTACAGGCATTTCAAAAGAAATGGTCGGATAATGGGAAATTAGGGAAGAAAAGGGTCAAAGAACAATTAATTTAAGGCTTTGAAATACATATAAATAAAATCATAACATTTCAAAAATAAAAATCTGATTGATATCTCAAAGCCTGTAGAATAATAACAGTGGTGTTAAAAATCAAACAATATATTGCATGGATTCAGAATTTTAAATTATACATTGTATTTTTAGCACAAATCATTACACAAGGAAGAGTTGTATAAAAGTGAGAAGGAAAAACAAGTGAAGAAAAGGATTACTTCAGAAGCTCCAAAACAACAACAGAAAAAGACTGTGGAGATGTCATCCAGCTCAGTTCAAAAATCTAGTCCTAAAAAGGTATCTTATAAATGGAATATAGGACATTTTGTTTTCAATACAGATTTTATCATGGCCAATATCAAGTGGGCCCATCAGGATGAGCTTGATATGTTACGCTGTGATTAAGCCTGTATCAAAAGAAAAATTCCTGCATTTTATTTATTGGTAATTCACAAAGGATAAAAAGTGCTTACAGTGATATGAAATTGAAATAAAGTTTTAAATTCCTGTTTTAATATGTTTAATATACAGTGAAACCTGATTAAACCGGCCCTCGCCTACACCAGATTCCTGTCTATTCTAGCCGAAAATGTAAGTCTTTAGAATTCAATAGTATAACAAACTGAGTATACCAGCCAATGTGTATTCTGAACTCTGGCCTTAATTATACCTTTACAGAATTGTTAATTATCAAGAATTAGTTGTTATTATGCCCCCGCGGCGAAAAGTTGGAGGGGCATATTGTTCAAAATGGCCACCATTACCATGGAAAATGAAAAAGGCCAGAACATTCAAAGTGCATCAAATTGGATGAAACTTTACTGGAAGGTTGCCTAGGATTCGTAGAAAGATTTATAGGCGAAGAATCTTCAAAATGACTGCCCCTGCCATTGAAATTGAAAAAAGGTGGAAAAATTAAAAGTGCCTCAAATTGGATGAAAGTTTACAGAAAGGTTGGCTACCACTCATAGAAATGATTTTAGGGCTCACCACATTGAGATATGGTTGCTCCTCGAATTTATCAAAGGGAGAAAATTCACATTTTGTATGTTTTCTGGAAAAAAGGGGGAGGTAATATGATCAGGTCCATACTTGCACTCTGTCCACACACATTTATATTTGCACTTACCATTTTTATTCAGGGTTCAGTGAGCAGGGGCATAATTGGTTGCCATTCAGAGACAGCACTAGTTTTCATTACTTGAAGCAAGTTTCAAAAATAGGAAAATGGAAGGCTCTATCTTATAATCTCACACAAACAGAATTAAAATTTGACCCAATTTATACACATTCACCAGATAGTCACTGAAGTAAAATATGATTTAGTTTTTGAAAATGCCAAACCTAGGTTAGTCGTAAATTGTATTCAAAATTGTCCATTTAATTTAGAAAACTACATATGTACCAATGCAACCTCTAGTAGAATCTGACATACACATGTAACTCAAATAGCAAAGGGAAATACCAAAAAACAAAAATAGATGGAAGTTTAAATTTGTTAGTATAATGAAATTAATTTTTTTCTCTTTAAAGTTAGAATAGTTTAAGTATGAACAGCATTACACAATGTAGAAAGTGTATAAAAGTAGTCACTGCACCCTTTTGACATTTCACTTTCAGGATTCTGTCCCGTGGTCAAGATGTCAGAATATTAAGGTTTCAAAACTGTTAAAAATCAAAATATTGTGTCAAATTTGACAGGATGTCGAGTTAGACAGGTTTTATTGTATTTTTCATAGACCAATTTTTGTGTCGCATGCACCTAGTGCAGGATCGACACATAGGGATCACTATCCGTTGTCTTGCGTCCGTCTGTCTGTCCGTCTGTATGGCTCAAAAAAATTTAAGCATTATCCGCATCTCCTTCTAAACCGCTTGGCACTTTTCAACCAAACTTGCAGGAATGCTTCAGTATATTCTGAAGATGTGCACCATGCATTTTGTTTTTCTTTAATTTTGTTTTTTACAGATTTTATGCTGTTTTTGGACTTTGTCATTTTAGCTTACTGGAGTCTTGAGGGTACGTCTCCATTATCCGCAACTCCTCCTAAACTGTTCGGCACTTTTCAACAAAACTATCAGGAATGCTTCAGTATATGTTGAAGATTTGCACCATGCATTTTGTTTTTCTTTAATTTCATTTTTTCCAGATTTTACATTGTTTTTGGACTTTGTCATTTTAGCTTACTGGAGTCTTGAGGGTACGTCTCCATTATCCGCAACTCCTCCTCAACAGCTTTGTATTTTTCAACCAAACTTGCAGGAATGCTTCAGTATGTATTTAGGATGTGCACTGCACATTTTGTTTTTCTTTAATTTTGTTTTTTCCAGATTTTACGCTGTTTTTGGACTTTGTCTTTTTAGCTTACTGGAGTCTTGAGGGAACGTCTCCATTATCCGCAATTCCTCCTAAACCATTTGTCACTTTTCAACGAAACTTGCAGGAATGCTTTAGTATATATTGAAGATGTGCACCATGTATTTTGTTTTTCTTTAATTGAGTTTTTCCAGTTTTTACACTGTTTTTTGGACTTTGTCATTTTAGCTTATGGGAGTCTTAAGGATATGCCTCCATTATCCTCAACTCCTGATAAATGGCCCTTTATTTTTCTGTCAAACTTGGAGGAATGCATGCTTCAGTAGATGTGCAACATGGACTTAGTAATTATATTGAAAACAAGAATTCTTAAATATATATAGTGCAGGCGACACATGTGTTCCGTGGAACACCCATGCATTTTTTAATAGAACAGCCCTTAGTCAAATGCTATTATTAAGGTAGATCGACACTAATACACGGCCATTCGACTGGCGCATTTGCGTAACACGAGTCAGATGCGGAATTGACTTGATTTTCAAGCCGGAATATTCCTGTATTGGCCAATTCATTGTGAAGTCATAATAGATTGACATACACTTTCCCGCAAATTAGTTCCCTTTTCCCATGAATATTGTCTATTTCGTAAACTATATAAAATATCTCTCTTAAATCAAACGGTGACATATAGATTTTCTCAGCGTAACAGATAACTGAAATGTATATCTCTGAAATTATAAAAAAATATAAAAAAACTATCAGATAATTATTTTATATGAAAGATAAACAATAAGCATGTTCTCACAGTTCCCTATATATTCTTTGAAAATATTGTTGAAAAATACTGAATTTGGCCTGATTTTCAAAGCCAGATAACAGGAAAAGATGATTGGTGACATATCATTTTTGTGTCGCCTGCACCTAGTGCAGGATCGACACATAGGGATCACTATCTGTCGTCTTGCGTTGTCGCCTGCACCTAGTGCAGGATCGACACATAGGGATCACTATCTGTCGTCTTGAGTCCGTCCGTCTGTCTGTCTGTGTGTCTGTATGGCTCAAAAAAATTTAAGCATTATCCGCATCTCCTCCTAAACCGCTTGACATTTTTCAACCAAACTTGCAGGAATGCTTCAGTATATGTTGGAGATGTGCACCATGCATTTTGTTTTTCTTTAATTTTGTTTTTTCCAGATTTTACCCTGTTACTGGACTTTGTCATTTTAGCTTACTGGAGTCTTGAGGGTACGTCTCCATTATCTGCAACTCCTCCTAAACCGCTTGGCACTTTTCAACCAAACTTGCAGGGATGCTTCAGTATATGTTGAAGATATGCACCATGCATTTTGTTTTTCTTTAATATTGTTTTTTACAGATTTTACGCTGTTTTTGGACTTTGCCATTTTAGCTTACTGGAGTCTTGAGGGTACGTCTCCATTATCCACAACTCCTCCTAAACCACATGTCACTTTTCCGCCAAACTAGCAGGAATGCTTCAGTATATATTGAAGATGTGCACCATGCATTTTGTTTTTCTTTAATTTTTTTTTTACAGATTTTAGGCTGTTTTTGGACTTTGTCATTTTAGTTTATTAGAGTCTAAGGATATGCCGCCATTATCCTCAACTCCTAATAAATGGCCCTGTATTTTTCTATCAAACATGGAGGAATGCATGCTTCTGTATATAATTAAGATGTGCAACTTGGACTTTGTAATTCTATTTTGAACACAAGAATTCTTAAATATATATAGTGCAGGCGACACATGTGTTCCGTGGAACACCCATGCATTTTTATTTTATTTTTGGAACATATAGGTTAAGACCTACAAAATATCTTAAAAGAAAAAAATTCTGTCTAATATTTTTATTAGGATCGAACTACCTTAAGGTAGTAGACCTAGGTTAAGGGAGATAACTCTTTAAATCAGCACGGCATTTGAAACAGTCAGCTTCAATGATGCCTTTTAAGCATTTATGTGAAACAGAATAAAAATTATCTATGTTACTTAGAAGCTTAGAATATATTTGTGAAAATTATCTAAACAAACATACATGTGATTTTTTAGAGTTATGTCCCTTAACCTAGGTCTACCTCCTTAAATTATCCACCCTTTGACCATATATTGCTAACTTGATACAAAAAGATACAATCCTCAAATAATTATCATAACTTATCAAGATTCTGAAAGCTAACTTTTATATAATATCCCTAAGCCCAACTCTATGTGTTTGCTGTTTTGATTTTCAAGAAACATTATGTATAACTAAAGATTATGGTTTAATCAGGTACCCCACAGGTTTTCATCTGGACATACATGTAATTGCACAGTGTGAAGAAAGTTTCAAAATTTTTCAATTGAGATTTGGAAAATGATAAGCTTTTACAAAACTAGGCAATGACCTGAGGTTAGTTTAAGATTAGATCAGCATATCTATGAAATTTTTACTAGTTTTACATGTATTTCAAATTTACTGTTTCATTGGAAACTTTGTCTATTTTCAGTCTAAGTCATTTGATGCAGGTATTCAATCAAAAACAACTACAACTGATGTTACCATGACAACGTCAGCCACCTCTAGTTCTAGTTCTTCTCCAAAACATACAGGTGCCAAGAAAGTGAAAATTGCATCATCTGATGGACGACAGGTACATTTTGTATATTTATCTCACCTATAATAAAGGAAGTGTGATTAAGCATTCTTGGGAAATAAGACAACATTAAAAATAGTGAACTTTGTCATATTTGTTTTCTAACATGGGTTTTGTTTTTAAAGAAAAAATGTCACTGTTTAATGTTTTAGGGGGACAAGAATCTAAAGAAAACTATTTTTAGTTTGTCTCAACAAACTTGAGGGGGGCTATTGGAGTACCCCTGGCGTCCTCGTCCGCGTCCGCTTCCGCGTCCGCATTTGGGTATATATCTTAGTAACTATGCAGTGTAGGGTCATCAAACTTTGCATACAGGTGCATCTTGGGTTAACTCACAGCCTCCAAGAAAATTAGATCTCTTTTAGTTCATATCCCAGTTACTATACATAGTACAATAATCTAACTGTGCATATCCATGCATCTCTGATGGTAGGTCAGCATCCAGGCAAAATTAGGTCACTTTGACCTATATTTTCCGCTTGAGGGACTTACATTCAAGTTTACGTCCGAGTTCAGATCTCAGTCACTGTACATGGTAGGATCATCTAACCTTGCATGTGCATGCATCTCTGATGGTTGGTCAGCATCCAGGCAAAATTAGGTCACTTTGACCTATATTTTCCGATTGAGTGACTTACATTCAAATTTACGTCCGAGTTCAGATCTCAGTCACTGAACATGGTAGGATCATCAAACCTTGCATGTGCATGCATCTCTGATGGTAGGTCAGCATCCAGGCAAAATTAGGTCACTTTGACCTATATTTTCGGCTTGAGTGACTTACATTCAAGTTTACATCCGAGTCCAGATCTCAGTCATTGTACATGGTAGGATCATCTAACCTTGCATGTGCATGCATCTCTGATGGTAGGTCAGCATCCAGGCAAAATTAGGTCACTTTGACCTACATTTTCTGCTTGACTGATTTACATTCAAGTTTACATCCAACTCAGATCTCGGTCACTGTACAGGGTAGGATCGTCTAACTTTGCACATGCATGCATCTCTGATGGTAGGTCAGCATCCAGGCAAAATTAGGTCACTTTGACTTACATTTTCCGCTTGACTGACTTTCATTCAAGCTTAGGGACGAGTTCAGATCTCGGTCAGTGTACAAGGTAGGATCATCTAACCTTGCATATGCATGCATCTCTGATGGTTAGTCAGCATCCAGGCAAAATTAGGTCACTTTGACCTACATTTTCCACTTGACTGACTTACATTCGAGTTTACTTCTGAGTTGATTTCTCAGTCACTGTACATGGTATGATCATCTAACCTTGCACATGCATGCATCTCTGATGGTAGGTCAGCATCCAGGCAAAATTGGGTACTTTTGACCTACATTTTCCGCTTTAGTGACTTACATTCAAGTTTATGTCAGGGATCAGATCTCAGGTACTGTACATGGTAGGATCATCTTGCATGTGCATGTGCATGCATTTGTGATGGTAGCTCAGCATTCAGACAAAATTAGGTCACTTAAACCTACATTTTACGCATGAATGACTTACATTAATGTATACATCCGAGTTCATAGCTCAGTAACTGTACATTGTTGGTTCAGGTAACTTTGCATATGCATGCAATTTTGATAGTATGTCAGCATCCAGGCAAAATTTGGTTGCTGCGACAACATGCCATAATGAGGCGAACTTTGTAATTGTTGATTACCTATGTTTTAATGTGGGAATTCTCTATTTCAGAAACTTATGCATTGTGGGTAAAGAAAATGTTAAAAAAAAATTGTTTGCTCAGAAAGTAAATAATGTAACTCCAATTGTTTAAAATTGATTGTTTATATACAAAATTATGAATTACAGTCACTCAACCTAAATTTCATGAAATGAGCAACTGTTGTATGAAAAATAAAATATTCATGTTGCTAAGCAAATAGAGATCTGTCACATAATGCCTATGGATAGAAATGAATAGATAAAAGACTGAATGTTAATAAAACAACTAAACATAACACTTTAAAAACAGTAGTCAAACACAAAAACAGGTTGCTGTTACCGGTACAAAGAATCAAACCCTTAATGAATGGCTATCTACTGATGTTTCACATTGGTTTATAAAAGATTTTAACATGTTTTCAAAATGAAACAAAAATATTTGAGACCTCCCGTTTGAGCATGTTTTATTAGTTTTTAGTGGTGATATGCATATTTGGTATCAACAGTGCAATATCTGAAAATTTGTAAAGAAAGTAACCACAAATTCTAAATTTATTACTACAAAAAATATCTTTGGCATGAAAATATGGTAATTTAAACTTGCATTACAGGATCACAAAATTGAAATTACAGTTGAATAACCTGTACTGACAAAAAACAGGATAAGTTTGAATATACAGTATAAATTTACACATTTTTCCAGCAATCTTAAATTACAACAAATATCCTGCATTCTATATTTTGTTATTGTTCCAGAAATTTAATAGTAAAAACATACAAAATAATTTAGAAATATTTCTTTGTCCTCCATTGTAAAATTGTTATTTTTGATATGTTTGCAAATTGAAATTTTACTTTCTTTGGTGAAGAATTTTTTTTTCATTAATTATACGACCGCAAAAATTTTTGCGGTCGTATATTGGTATGGTGCTGTCGTCGTCGTCTGTAGACACTTTAGTTTTTGGTCAATAGCTTTAGTTCCAGCAGATCAATCCTTATGAAATTTTAACATAATGTTCTTTGGTACAAAAGGAAGGCTTGGCTTAGTTTTGATAATTGTGGCCCCACCCGTTTTTAAAAAAGGGGCCAAAAGGGGTTAAATTGGGTGTTTTCACATGTTTGTCTGTAGAATCTTTATTATCAATCGGATTTTGATGGGGTTTCTTTCAGTGTGCTCCTGAGGAAATTTCCAATCTGGAATATGCCAACGGATTTCACGTAGCATGTACCGCTCACAAGATAAATGGGGCCCAACAGGGGCAAATCTCCAAAAAAAATAATTTTTTTATTTTAAGTCCGATTTTGATGCAGTTTTTTTTAATGGATTCCTTGTGAAAAATTAATATGGCGCTCAACTATTAGATTTTTGATAACTTGTTTCCTTTCCCAGCTATGAGGGGCCGAACGGGGCCAAAATTGGGAATTTGCAGATTATGTCAAATCTTTATTTTTCATCAGATTTTGGTGGGATTTTTTTGTATGGATTCCTCTTGATCTAAGCTTTCAGTAGTATGCCAACGGATTTTGTGTAGGTCTTACCGTTTCCGAGCTACAAGGGGTCAAAGGGGCCAAAAATGCAATTTTTCTAAATATGTCAAATCTTTATTTTTCATCGGATTTCAATGGGATTTTTTTCTTTGGATTCCTCTTGATCTAAGCTTTCAGCAGATGGCAATGAATTTGGCGTGGCTCTTACCGTTTCCGAGCTATGAGGGGTCAAAGGACCAAAACTGCAATTTTTCTAAATATGTCTTAACTTTATTTTTCATCAGATTTGGATGGAATTTTTTTCTTTGAATTTCTATGGATGTAAAGTTTTAGTTGATAGTCTATATTTTGCATAGCTCTTACGTTTTTTCATCAGTAAGTGATTAAAAGGGTTGAATTTTTCCTTTTTTCGTTCCTAGCTAATAACTGTGTCAAGCTTCTTTTTGTGTCCATCGAATTATTGTGTCAAGCTCTTTACTGTGTCCACAGTCACTTTAAAATACTTTTGTTGAAATTTCAGTGGTCGACATGCTGCGGTCGTATCATGCTGCGCTCGGCATAGCCCTTTATTTTTTGTCCTGTTTTAACGTTTCTTGAACAGTTGGAGAAATACTGTTCTCCTCTCTAGAGAGAATGTTAATCTCGGCAAGTAATTGGATGAAATTCAATTATGATGTCAAATGTGTTTGCCGTTTACCCACTTTACCATTGTGATGTCATGAAAAAAAAAGCAACCATGCCTGATGACGTCAGACTCAAAGAACACATTTATTTCAGATTATTAGAAAAGGGGGTCATGATTTTGTCCAAAATCTCCTTGAAATCATGAGAGAAATAAAATCCACAACCAAATCTCGTGAGAAACCACATTTCTACACTCTCGATAGTTAAATTTTCAAACATTTTTAACGCTTTGCAAGCCTCGCATTTAAAAATTTGAAAATTTAACTATCTCTAGTGTAGAAATGTCGTTTCTCACTTGATGCCGGTGTGGATTCTATATTTAACCACTTCTTTCTTTGTGGTTCTATACATGTATATCAGCTTGAAAAAAAATTGTGACGAGGCAGAATTTCCAGAAAAGTTACCTAAGTGTTTCATTATTTAACTGATTAGGGAAAGTCAAGTCTTTACACACTCTAAATTGGTTGAGAATTGTTACCCTTTATAAAATTTTTGTCAAGTGCAGCAAAGTTTTACAAAAAGCAAAGGGATAAGCCTTGGTTTTGCCACCACAATAGGTATGTGTTCTTAAACAGAATATGAAATATAAGGTAATTACTATTGGAGTAGACATTTTAATTTTTATACAAGTATGAAATGTTGAAATTGTTTCTCCTTTTAGATGATGTTATCTCTTCCTGGTGAGGTAACTTTCCAACAGCTAAGGGACTTAATAGCAGAACAAGTCAGTGTACCACCAGATAGACAAAGGCTGAGAATGGGATTCCCACCAAAGGAATTGAAACAGCCAGAGAACCCAGATGAAATCATTCCCTTATTACATGGGGATAAAATTAGTGTAGAAATTATACCTGATAAATCTGTTCCTATGGAAACAGATGTAAATAAACAATTTATGCCCTCTGGTGACTTTAAAAAAGTAAGGGAAGTAACTGAAGTTCCAAGTGGGAGCAGAAGTTTTGGATCCTGGAGTAGTTTCGAAGAGGATGCCCAAGGGAGTACAGAGGAGGCACTGTTAAGGGCACTAAAGGCCTCAGAAGGAGGTATGTTGATACCTAAATGTTCCTTCTACATGGTACATGTGTTTTCACAAAAGTGTTTGTGTGGGGACATTGACACTTAACAACCATAAATAAGTTTATTTTTTACTGACATACAGTAAATAACATGTACATGTATCACGTCAATATCCAACCTCTTTTTATCTATCATGGAAACTATACTCTTTTTGTTTTGTGTTCACATGTCGACATATACATCAACAAATAGTATTGAAGCAAATAAACAGGAAAGGGGATAATTCTAAAATAAAAAATTTAAAAAAAAAAAACTAGCAATTCAGATGTAACACAAATGGAGACAGCATGGTTTATACGAAACAAACAAACAAAAATGAATAAGAATGCAACAAAACTAAGGAACTAGCAGTGTGAAACAAAAGTGTATCCTGCCGTAAATTTGATGTTGTTGTATTATGACAGTGTATTTATAGAAATGGATTGATGCATGTGTTGGGATGAAATCTTATTTCAAAATCCTTAATTTAAGTTAGTCACTCATTTTCCTGTAACTTATGTACATTAAACATTCTTAAATAATGCTCTGCAGTCCTTATCAACATTTCATGTAGCTACATATTTTTGGCATATCAGAATTGAACACTATTAGATGATTATCTTGAACGTGACACTGAAACATATTGCTTTTTTTTTCATTTTGGATTTTTTTTCAATGAAATTAAATTCTTAATGAAAATTTCACTTTTTGCAATGAATGGTATGAGGTAATAGGATTGTAATTGGAAAAATTTGGCATTCATAAAAATATTTGAAATTAAGACATAAACCTGTTTTAATATCAGTATTTTATTTTACATTTATTCAGGTTTTGAAGATTTACTTTAAGGTTTCAGAGTTTTTCCTCCAGAAAATACTTTTGCAAATATACCTGTATCTTTTTAGCAAAAAATCATGAAAGTTTGGCACTTAACAGTACATCTTATATATTTTGTGATTTAACTTAAATACATTTTATTTCTGTATCAAATTTAAATGTGAATGGATATTTTGTATTTCATTTTAGCAAGTGACAGTATAGACTCATCCATTGCTAGTCTGGCAGTTATGTCTACAGTAACAGGTCGTGACCTATGGACATATGTACAGACCATGCCACACCTGTTTTCTGTAGGGGGTCTGTTTTATAAACAAATGGAAAGAGATCTAGGTCTGGTGGAAGGAAAACATTGCCAATTACCTGTTTTACCTGGAAAGGTATGGTGATTGAAAGGATATAGAGTAAATGTACATGAGACAAAGTCTCTACAAATACATGGTAAAGCCAAGCAAAGGAACAAGGCTTTTATTGTTGTTCTTGATCTTGAAGTCACCATTAGGCCTTCAACAATGAGCTTTGCTCATGCCTCAAAGTAAGTTCAAGACAGTCTGTAGCATCGGTTTGAGCTGAATCATCTAATTTAGTTTTGATTAGCATTGGACTATGTATGCAAGGCTTAGAAAGAAAGGTATTGCTAGTTTAAGCAAACAGATAAATCTAATGTTTGAAGACACTCAGAGGCTCACTAAATAAAAATTCATCACCTGACTGGTTGCTTCATTTACCATTGGTAGCAAAGACAAAGCAATCAAGAAGCTATTATAAATTTAATTTTTGCAGGTGGCTATTTTGACAACTTATGTCTTCAGTGCAGATTGAATTAAAACACCTGAAATACAGAACTATAATTTGGGTACTAAATGAGTAGTTTTAAATTATCCCACTGGTCTGAAATTAAGTCCCCAAAGTTCTACTTGGACTAAAACAGTAAGTTTATGAAGTAAATACTGTATTTGATTTGTATAGTGATTGCCCACTGCCCAGAGCAATCAAATCTTTAAAAACAGGTCCTTTAATGATCACTAAAAATAAAGTTTGGCCTGAACTCACCGACTTTGCTTAAAGTTCTTTTACATTTGGTTAAGAATTTTCATGTTGAAGTTTGTTACATACGAAAACTTTTTGATATACACCTTTGGGGCACCTGCAGGGTGATTAGAATAAATTATTACAAATTATATATATATAATACAATGTCATGTACAGATCTTGGACAAAAGTATTCACACTCTAAGATTTTTTGCTATATATTTCAAGTATAACTGCATTTTTTCAAAAATTATTTCTTAACCGATTTTAATGAAATTTTTCCCATTAAACTTAGAATGTTTTGCAGTTTAATTATTTATTTGGGCATAATATTCTGACTTGTATTTTTGAAGAATACATGTAAATTATTTAAACACAATACTAAAAATTTGGGGTAATTTTTCCTGATTTATGTAGGTAAATCTGTGATGTCATAATTTGACTTTCTGTTTAAATTGATGATTTTTGGAAATGCTTTTCAAGAAATTAACACTGACATAAACAATAACATTCTGAGGTTATTGGTAAAAAATTCATTAAAATCAGACCAGAATTGACTTCACAATAATTTTTTGAAAAAATGTGGATTTCTATGAATATATAGGGGGAAAATGGGTACCGGGTTGTTTCGCTCCGGGTTATTTCGTGCCGGGTTGTTTCGCGCCGAAAAGTGGGTCGTTTTGCTCCGATAATTAAAGGTAATATAATGCGTAATTATGCGTTTTAAATTATAGTTATGTCGGATTCACTTTTGAATAATAAAAGTAGTGAACTTTGATGTCAAACCATACATCCTAATCAAATAGTTAATGAACTAATTAGATAGTTTCAGAAGCAATCATGAATGTGTAAAATAGTTTAATAAATAAGAAATGATTAATCATTCTTTGATGTATCAGAATTTAATGAAATAATTAAACAGTGCATTCATAAAAATTAGTAAGACCAAAACGCTTGCATACATGTACTCCTTGAGAAAATTTTGAGACGATGTATCCAAGTATAAACATTCAGTACTAACTAAATGAAATTATAAAAACAAAAACAAAACATAAAAAGAAAACAAGAAAATATAAAAAAACAAATAAAAACAGTATTTAAAAATTTAGCAATATGAAGGAATAAGAGTAACATGTTAGGGAAAAATCTTCAGATTTAAGAATTGTTTGTGAAAATGAAATATATTACGGACATGGACTTTGTTGGAGACTATCATGCATTCCCTAGCCTATCCTCACAGACAGTCTTCATCTCACCAACATACACAAACAGGGAGTAATGAAACTATATCCTTTTAGATTAATACACTGACATAATAAAGTTTGAATGTAAACTATGTTAAGAACACAATGCACAATGCCCGTAAAGTGGGCAGCTGTCTTCCAAACCCCACATACCATACCATACCACCCCACATACCATACCACACCCATGAAATCATTAACAGATTAATAATGCCTCATCATCATTATGTTGTTTGTGAACAGGAGGTTACTCCGAAAACAGATTCTGATAAAAAAACATAAACAAATGTTTTTAAAAAACAATTTATAAAAGTGGAGCGAAACGACCCAGGGCGAACGGGAATCGGCGCGAACGCACCCGGGGCGAAAGAGAATAGGAGCGAAACAACCCAGGGTGCGAACGGGATTCGACGCGAAACGACCCGGATTCGGAAAATGTAGCGGGCAAATACTTTTGTCCAAGATCTGTATATGTACATGTATGTCATTTTGGTATGAACAGTTTGTGATTTCAACATACATGTATTTATGATAAGTTGTTAACTCAGAACTTGTTATATTTTTTCTGTTCAGGTATTTAGATACAATAGTCAAGAAGATCGGTTAGAATTGTGCTTAGAACCACATGGGCATTTTCCTGTTGAACCAAGAATCGAAGAAAAAGTCAAAGAGATGGTAGCATCTGGTAAATTATCAGAAACAAGATTTGGTAGTAGTGGAGCTGTTGGTCGACATAGTCCAAGATTGCAAGCATTTGCAGGTCAAGGTCATTCACTACGTTCAGCAGATATTGAAAAGATGCCAGGGGATATCCCAGAACCTACTAGTCACCATCACAAAAACCATCACCACCAAGTTCGAAAACTTCAGGTATAATTAAGAACCATCTAGTCACCATCACAAATGAAAAAGGTTGCAATCCCCCCACTCACCTTTTTTTGACCCATACTTAAGTTTGGTTTTGAAATGTGGAGATAGAAAACATCAATAAAAATTTAATTTGAAATTAAAGATTTTTGCAGTCTTACTATTGAAAACAATTCCCAATTATTGTAAGGAATTGAAAAAGATATGGTTGCTAGATAGAATTCCCAAAAGTAACAGGTCTTTGAGAGTTTTATGAAATTTACCAAAACCAGAATCAAACATTTTTGCAGTCTTACTATTGAAAACAATTACTGTTACTGTAAGGAACTGAAAAAGGTATGGTTGCTAGGTTGAATTCCCAAAAAATACTTGTCTTTGAGGATTTCAGGAAATTTACCAGAATAAGAGCAGAAGATTTTTGCAGTTTTTTAGCTCACCTGGCTATGCCAGGGTGAGCTTTTGCCATCACTTGGCGTCCGTCGTCTGTCCGTCATCTGTCCGTCCGGTGTAAACTTTTCATTCAAAGATCTTCTCCTCTGAAACCACTTGGCCAATTGGAACCAAATTTGGTCACAATAGTCCTTGGGTGGTCCCCTTTAAAAAAGGTATCCGGCAGGTCCGTACCTCATCCAAGATGGCCCCCAGCGGGGAACATAGTTTTAACATTGGACCCTATGGGTAAACACATTCAAAGATCTTCTTCTCAGAAACTACCAGTCCAATTATAACCAAACTTAGTCACAATGGTCTTTAGATGGTCCCTTCCAAAAAAGGTATCAGGCAGGTCCGTACCTAATCCAAGATGGCCGCCAACGGGGAACATAGTTTTAACATTGGACTTATGGGTAAACACATTCAAAGATCTTCCTATCAGAATCTACCTGTCCAATTATAACTAAACTTAGTCACAATGGTCCTTAGATGGTCCCTTCCAAAAAAGGTATCCAGCAGGTCTGTACCTAATCCAAGATGGTCGCCAGCGCGGAACATAGTTTTAACATTGGACCCATGGGAAAGACATTCAGAGTTTTTTTTCGCAGAAGCTACCCATCCAGTTATATCCAAACTTAGTCACAATGGTCATTAGATGGTCCCTTCTAAAAAAGGTATCCGGCAGGTCTGTACCTCATCCAAGATGGTCGCCAGCGGGAACATAGTTTTAACATTGGACCCTATGGAATATACATTTAAAGATCTTCTTCTCAGAAACTACTAGTCCAATTAGAACCAATCTAAGCCACAATGGTCCTTAGGTGGTCCCATCCAAAAAATGTATCTGGTAGGTCCGTACCTCATCCAAGATGGCCACCATCTGGAACATAGTTTTTACATTGGCCCTATTGATTTTAAGGGGAACCTCTGCCCAAATTTTTGAATTTTTATTTGAAAAGTGGTCTGCATGTTTTAATTTCAGCACTATGTATTACTTTAATTATAAGGGAAACCCCTGCCCAAATTTTTTTTGAATGGTGTTCTGTTATGGGTTGAAATGGATGGTGGATCTTTCGGTTGCCATGGAAACCAAACAAGAATACTGTAATTTTAGAAAAAAAAGTATTATGCTAAATTTTTTTGGGGTTTTTCCTATTGGAAATGCCTGTTATCCATGTCAGCCATGGTCCAGGTGAGCGATACAGGCTCTTGAGAGCCTCTTGTTAGCTCACCTGGCCTAAAAGGCCAAGTGAGCTTTTGCCATCACTTTGCATCTGTCGTCCGTCTGTCCGTCCATCCTTCCGTCAATAATAAAAAATCTTCTCCTCTGAAACTGCTGGGCGAATTGTAACCAAACTTGGCCTGAATCATCACCAGGACATGCAGTATCAAAATTGTGTTTGATAAGTCCGAGGGTCAAACAACATGGCTGCTGTTACTAAAAATAGAACATAGGGGTAAATTGCTGTATTTTGCAAATAACTCGAAAACCGTTACAGATATAAAAAATCTGACGGAGTAAAAATGATCAACATGGCAAGGTCTACCCGCCCTGCAAATTTGAAGAAAATCTGAAAACCTTTCTTGGAGTTATTGCCCTTTTTCCGTAAAATTTTCAAAAAATTAATATTTTTCATTTGAAAAACTATAACAGATAGAGGTCAACTTTAAATAGCAAAAATGTTCAGCATATCAAGATCTACCCACCCTGAAATTTTGAAGAAAATCCAAAACCCCTTGTAGGAGTTATTGCCCTCTTTTCACAGAATTTTTAAAATTTTTGTATTTTTCGTCTTTTATTTCCAAAACTATAGAAGATGAAGATAAAGTGTAAAATGATGCTGTGGTGAATTCAAAACTGATATTAAAAATTGTTAGTTGACTGCCATTTTCAAAATGGCAGACAAAAAAGGCGGGAAAATTTAACAATGTCTGATTTTAATGAAATTTGGTTTCCAAATAGATATTGATGTTGCGACTTCAAAACCGCTGTTGAAAATTGTTCATTGACCGCCATTTTCAAAATGCCGCCAAACAAAGGCGGGAAAATTCAACATTGTGTCATTTCTATGAAATTTGGTTTCCAAATTGGTATTGATGTGACAACTTCAAAACTTATGTTCAAAATTGTTTGTTGCTTGCCATTTTCAAAATGGCCACCAAATTAGGCGAAATATTCAACATTGTCCGACTTCAATAAAATTTGGTTTCCAAATAGGTAATGATGTTGCGACTTTATGGTGTTAAAAATTGTAGTTGACCGCCATTTACATAATGATGTCTCGGCTTCAAAACTGGTGTCAAAATGTGGTCCTTAGCAAGAATATTTTTTGTCAAAAAAGCCCAACAAAGAAATATAGTAAAACATTATCAGACTTTAAATACAGTTCAAGATATTGGTTGTGTTTGAGCTACCTTGGTTGAAGAGACTGAAGTTCAACTGTATAACTTACAATGTTAGCTTGATTGTGGCAAATGAAAACCAGGTGAGCGATACAGGCTCCTGGGAGCCTCTGGTATATTGAAAGCAATGATATGTAATGTAAGGAATTGAAAAAGGTATGGTTGCTGGGTAGAATTCCAAAAATAACAGGTCTATGAGAGTTTCAGGAAATTTACCAAAATTAGAATCAAAGTTTTTTTTACAAATCTGACTATTGAAAATTATCATCATTACTGTTAGGAATGGAAAAAGGTATGGTTGCTAGGTAGAATTTAAAAAAAAACAGGTCTTTAAGACTTTCAGGAAATTTACCAAAATTAGAATCATAGTTTTTTGCAATCTGACTATTGAAAATGATCATCATAACTGTTAGGAATAGAAATAGTTGCTAGGAAGAATTCCAAAAAAGAACAGGTCTTTAAGACTTTCAGGTAATTTACCAAAATAAGAACACAGCTTTTTGAAATCTGACTAATGAAAATGATCATCAATACTGTTAGGAATTGAAAAAGGTATGAATGCTAGGTAAAATTTAAAAAGAAAAACAACAACAAAAAAACCACTTAAGACTTTCAGGAAATTTACCAAAATTAGAATCAAAGTTTTTTGCAATCTGACTATTGAAAATGATCACTGATGAAATAAGGCACCAAAAAAAATATGGTTGCTAGGTAAAATTCCAAAAAGTAATGGGTATTTTAGTGTTTCAGGAAATTTACGAATACAAGAATCATATTTTTTAAGTGTTCATTCTAGATGATGACATTGAAGAGTTGCTTAATTATATGATTATATGTTAGAATTTCAAAAATTATTGGTCTTTGACATTTTCAGGAAATTTACCAAATTTGGCACCAAAGTCAAAATTCTAAATTCTTATCTTTGATTCCAAAATCCATTCAAGTTATTCCCCATGAAAATGCAAACCACAAAATGAAAATTATACATGTACATAAAGTTCCAGTCATATGCTGAGTACTTATTGTTTTATGCTTTTTGGTCCCCTAAGGGCATGCCCCCAGGGGTCATTCCAAATGTCCACTTTCATTAGCAAATAAGATAAACATAATGGAACATATAGAAAGATTCAGCTTCCAAACATAAATCTTCAGAAGATTTCGCATATTACTAGATAACTCAAAACACAATTTTGCTCATTATTCTGCCCTGAGGGCAAATTTTAAAATCCTGAACCTTCGGCACAGGCAACTTTTATAGTGTTACTTATACCCTTAAAAAGAGGTTTCTGCAACTTGAGGTGAAGGAGGAGTTCTAGCTGAATCTTTTTTTTTTTTTTTCCATTTTTCGTACCCCTTAGAGGCCATGCCCTAGGGGTTATAAGAAAATTACGACGCTCTCGGTGAAGTTGCTACATAATATGTGAGTAGATTCCCGGGTTTCAACTTTCTAGCCCAAATAGCCTTGGAGATTTCTTCGATTATTGGAAATCACGAAAATTCGTTTTCACCCATAATTTGCCCCTAGTGCGTTTCACAAAAACTCTGAACCCCTAGCGCGCTAGTGCAGATCATACTCTAGTATGGTGCCAAGTTTCAATTTATATCTCTTATAGTTCCAGAGCTATCGGGGAGCACTTCACACATACGTACATATAGGGACGGACTGCATTACATGATTCCTCGCTTTCGCTAAGCAGGGGGATAAAAACATGACCACCAAGTCCAGTAATTTCAGGTATAACTAATAATCAACAAGTCACCATCACAAAAACCATTACCACCAAAAATTTAAGGTATAACTAAGAAATGTTGAAAAATTGTTGCTGAAACTTGTATTCATGGTTCAAATGACAATTGTTAGAATGGTATATGGTTTAGCTCCATGAGATAAAAAATTCAGAGGGTATATTCTTTAACCCTTATTTTTGTCTGTCCATCACCATGTCAACCAATCTATACATAAGACTATTTGTGGAAGGCATTACATATGTTTCAAAGGCACATACCTTATATAGTCATCTTGTAGATTTTCCACATTTCAAAGAAACATGTCATATGAACACTAAAAATGTATTGCCATTGCTCATTTTATCGTGCAGATTTTCCACATTTCAAAGAAACATGTCATATGAACACTAAAAATGTATTGCCATTGCTCATTTTATCTTGTAGATTTCCACATTTCAAAGAATTATGTCATATGAACACTGAAAATGTATTGCTATTGCTCATTTTATCTTGTAGATTTTCCACATTTCAAAGAAACATGTCATATGAACACTGAAAATGTATTGCTATTGCTCATTTAAAGATACAAGATGTAAATTCTGAACAAACTTTTTCAGAAGTTTTGAAAATTGATGCAAATAAAGATTGTCAAGATATATGTGTTGTGTAGGTTAAATTGTGTATCACTAGACATAAACTCACCTAAAGTAATTTCATACGTGATAAACTTGCACAGGTTTATTAATCGTATTGAAAATACATAATTAGGGCCCCGTATCGAGATACGAGTGCCTTTTAGGTTTCACTTTGTCCATCTGTCTGTCTGTCTGTCCGTCACAGATTTCTTGGCTTGTATATGTGGGAATTATTTGAAATTTGGTCTGAAGCTTGGAAATGATGAGTTGTATTGTGTAAGGTCAGACGCCCACTTCCTGTTTGCCGATACTTTATATTTTTACTAAAAACCAAGTTTTTGTCACAGATTTCTTGGCTTCAACTGGAGGGAATGATTTGAAATTTCGTCTGGAGCTTGAAAATGATGAGTTGTATTGTGTAAGCAATTTTCAAGTTTGTCGGACATCCACTTGCTGTTTACCGATACTTTGATTTTTTACTATAAACCAAATTTCTATCAAAGATTTCTTGGCTTCTACTGAAGGGAATGATTTGAAATTTGGTCTGAAGCTTGGAAATGATGAGTTGTATTGTGTAAGCAATTTTAAAGTTTGTCGGGCGCCCACTTCCTGCTTGCCAATACTTTGAATTTTTACTAAAAACTAAATTTTTGTAACAGATTTCTTGGCTTCTACTGAAGGGAATGATTTGAAATTTGGTTTGAAGCTTTGAAATGAGTTCTTTGTGAAAGTGGTTTTCAAATTTGTCGAACATCCACTTCCTGTGTGCCAATTCTTTGACTTTTTTCTATAAACCAAATTATCTTCATAATATTTTTTTACTTGTATTAGCTTGAATGATTTGATATTAAGTCTGAAGCTGAGAAATGACATAATTTGGTAAAACTTCAAGAAATCACTGTATCCAGCAAATTACTGTATAAACACATTTGTGTGTCAAACAGAATGTGAATCCACACTTACCTCAATTTTACTTTTGCCCTTAGTTTTAGGATCAAAATTGCGGGCCCTTCCGACAATGCCAGTTTCGACATTCTTGAATTTGAGTGTGTCGCAAGTGATTTACAATTCTTACTCATTTGCTTACATATTTATTGTAAAATACAAAATTCTAAATAAAGAAGTGAAATTTACTAATTTTCTAGAATCTCTGTGATCCTGACAGACACGAAGAATCCATCAGTGAAGAATCTGAAGAAATCATGGTAGACCTACCTCCAGTGCAGACACAAGATGTAGGGTACCAGAAACTTGGACCAGGATACAGTGTTATAAATCCAGAAATCGTAAATGAGACAAATGAAAATTTACAATTGTTTAAAGACCTGGCAGAAAATATTGAGCAGACGATGAATGAAGAAATAGCAGAAATAGATAGGGAGGTAACTGTCCATTCTTTATTTTATGTAGTTACTCTTTAGGGCTATTCCATTAAAATGGAGGNGGGGGGGGGGGGGGGGGTTAGGAAGGGAAGTTTAATGATCGGACATGGGTGGTAGGTCATTCTTAGCACGTTCCCATCAGTTTTATGTAAATTTATCTAAAAACAGTTTGTTGGTTGAGGGGGTACTTTGAAAGTCCCTTCCTACCTACCCACATCCATTTTAATGGAATAGCCCAAATGAGGATGGATAGGAGGTGGTCCTATCTCGAAAATCCTGAGAAAAAAATTTCAATCTGCAATTTCTAAGAAAATCAAATGTCATTCCTGAGTCCCAAAAACACAATGCAAACTCATATTCCATTAAGGATATATCTTGTCTTCTTATTGAATAAAATAACTTCCCCAAAAATTTCCTTCAATCCCTCTTAAATGAATCAAAAAATTTAATCATCAAAAATAACAAAATAACAACCTTTGCAGTGTAAATGAAAATTAGAATTTAAAGAAACTCGAAATGAAACTTTTATGAAATTTTGTCAAGAAAAGTTGAGATTTTAGAATTATTTTGACATGGAAACATAAAAAATACATTGCACTTATGCTGAAGGTGTCTTCAGGGTATTATTTTCCTATTAAAGAATTTTTTGAAATTTTCTGTGAAGAAACATAATTGTATCATTGTTCAAAATATAAAATAAAATTTGTGGGTTACCGTGCATTTAAGCACAAAAACTGAAATTGAAAATTCAAGGATTTTACATAGAAATGATAGGGAAAATTATCATTTCAGAGAATAGCTTAAAAAATCTATTATAGATTTTGTTCATACTTTGCTTGTGTTTTTAAATCATTATATAGTTTACATATAAAAAATAGAAAATTTCTGTGTTCTGTAAATCCAGCAACATTTTTAAAGCACATGTGTTTTAGTTCAGCTTGTTATAATAATGAAAATGTTGTAAAAGTAATACAGAATAAAAATTTCAAATACTTTGTGCTTTGTGTCTGTCTGGCGTCATTGTTTTTGTGTCTAACGTCATTGTTTTCTGTGTTCTCGTTTTTGCCCTGTCTTTGGACTTCGATTTTTGTGAATATCACCCCTTTGTTCCTTCGGTATTCTACTGCCGTTGTTTTGTAACTTTCTGAACATATAAAATAACTATTTTGTTAAAGTATTGAATGAATGAAACCTTAAAGAACAAGTATCAGTCAAAAAGGGCTGAATAATACCATGGAGACACCTTAAACTACATGTAGAAAATTAAGTGCAAATGAAATTGATTGCATTTTAAAATAGAGATACAATTGTACATATAGTGATGTACTTCCATACAGCAGGAGTTTTATATTAAATGCCAATATTGGAGTTTTGTGTCAACATCCTGATACAGTTAACATTTTTTACCTATAGCTACCAAAGGACCAGGTTCACTTACCCACAAAATCGTTCCAAAAATTTCAAGTAGAGTAAAAACAAAATAAAAATCTTTCCGTCCATCTCCCGAAGGTTTCCAAGTGATAACTTGTGAACGAAATAACATAAGGTCTTCAAACTTGGTATGTGAATTGTTTACCACGAAACTCAGGTCAAGTTTGATTTTGGGCTCAGAGGTCCAAGTGGTTCTGGAAGTTATGCCCCTTGAAACTTTGAAATTTTGCAAATTTTAGGGTTTCTGACTGATAACTTGTGAATGAAATAAGATACTGTCTTCAAACTTGGTATGTAAGTTGTTTACCACTGAACACAGGCCAAGTGTTATTTTTGGTTTAGCGGTACATAGGGTATTGGAGTTATGCCCCTTTTAACTTTGAAATTTTGTGAAACGTGGCCGGGTATCATGTAGTGCACCATTACTATTATTATACGAACGCAAAAATTTTTGCGGTAGTATATTGGTATGGTGCTGTCGTCTTCGTCGTCATCGTTGTCGTTGTTGTTGTTGTCGTCGTCGTCTGTAGACACTTTAGTTTTTGGTCAATAACTTTAGTTCCAGTAGATCAATCCTTATGAAATTTTAACATAATGTTCTTTGGTACAAAAGGAAGGTTTGGCTCAGTTTTGGTCATTGTTGCCCCACCCGTTTTTAAAAAAGGGGCCAAAAAGGGTTAAATTGGGTGTTTTCACATGTTTGTCTTTAGAATCTTTATTATTAATCGGATTTTTAGCTCACCTGGCTAAAGCCAGGGTGAGCTTTTGCCATCACTTGGCGTCCGTCGTCCGTCGTCCATCCGTCGTCCGTCCGTCGTAAACTTTTCTTCAAAAATCTTCTCCTCTGAAACTACTGGGCCAAATGAAACCAAACTTGGCCTGGATCATCACCAGGGTATGTAGTTTAAAAAATGTGTTCGGTTAGTCCGAGGACCAAACAACATGGCC
>MJUU01022480.1:0-10089 GCA_002080025.1 Modiolus philippinarum | reverse complement strand
GCTTTGTATTTTTCAACGAAACTTGCCGGAATGCTTCAGTATATGTTGAAGATGTGCACCACACATTTTGTTTTTCTTTAATTTTATTTTTTCCAGATTTTACACTGTTTTTGGACTTTGTCATTTTAGCTTACTGGAGTCTTGAGGGTATGTCTCCATTATCCGCAACTCCTCCTCAACAGCTTTGTATTTTTCAACCAAACTTGCAGGAATGCTTCAGTATATGTTGAAGATGTGCAACATGCATTTTGTTTTTCTTTAATTTTGTTTTTTCCGGAATTTACGCTGTTTTTGGACTTTGTCATTTTAGCTTACTGGAGTCTCGAGGGTACTTCTCCATTATCCGCAACTCCTCCTAAATTGTTTGGCACTTTTCAACGAAACTAGCAGGAATGCTTCAGTATATGTTGAAGATGTGCACCATGCATTTCGTTTTTCTTTAATTTCATTTTTTTCCAGATTTTACACTGTTTTTGGACTTTGTCATTTTAGCTTACTGGAGTCTTGAGGGTACGTCTCCATTATCCGCAACTCCTCCTCAACGGCTTTGTATTTTTCAACCAAACTTGCAGGAATGCTTCAGTATATATTGAGGATATGCACTGCACATTTTGTTTTTCTTTAATTTTGTTTTTTCCAGATTTTACGCTGTTTTTGGACTTTGCCATTTTTGCTTACTGGAGTCTTGAGGGTATGTCTCCATTATCCGCAACTCCTCCTAAACCGTTTGGCATTTTTTAACGAAACTTGCAGGAATACTTCAGTAAAATTGAAGATGTGCACCATGTATTTTGTTTTTCTTTAATTGAGTTTTTCGAGTTTTTACACTGTTTTTTTTGGACTTTGTCATTTTAGCTTATGGGAGTCTTAAGGATATGCCTCCATTATCCTCAACTCATGATAAATGGCCCTTTATTTTTTCTGTCAAACATGGAGGAATGCATGCTTCAGTAGATGTGCAACATGGACTTTGTAATTATATTGAACACTAGAATTCTTAAATATATATAGTGCAGGCGACACATGTGTTCCGTGGAACACCCATGCATTTTTTTTTTGTTGCACTTCCTGTTGATGGGACTTTAAAAATTTGGAATGAGTTGGGGTTTGCCTGGACCATCAATACATGCAACTTATTTTTCATAGGGTATATCTCCTAATGTGAATACTCAATGAACATCTAGATTGATATCCCAAGTGCTGATTTATTTAATGTTGGTTCACATCCAGCAGTAATATTTCAGCAGTATCCAGGACTTTTAAAAACAGAGATAAGAATCAATACTTCTAATTGTTTTTATGCCTCTGCGACAAAAAGTCGGGGCATATTGTTTTACCTTTGTCTGTCTGTTCATTCGTTCATCCGTCCGTCTGTCCGTAAGCATGAAAAACACAACTATTCATGTTTTTGAGAAAGTTTGCAAACAAATTCCAACTACTTCAAAGGAATCTAACTTACAGTAAGTAGATGTGCACACACATATCTTTTGGAATATTCAAAATGGCCACCATTGCCATGGAAACTGAATAAAAGGCAGGAAATTTCAATGTGCCTAGAAATTGATGAAACTTTACAAGAAAGACGTCTAGCACCCATAGAAATGATTTTGGGTCTCAGAATTTTCAAAATGGTTGCCGTTGCCATGGAAACTTGAAAAGGGCGGGAAAATTCAAAGTACTTAAAATTGGATGAAACTTTACAATAGAATTTATTTTCTGGCTCAGAATTTCCCTTTTATATATTTTGGAAAATGGGGAGGCATATTATTGTGTCCAAACTTGTACTGTGTCAACACCTGTATTGTGTCAACACACACTTAAATTTGCACTTGCCATATTGATTCAGGGTTCAACTGGTTGCCAATTGGCGAAAGCTCTAGTTTGCTTAGAGTTTTTTGTTAGAAATCTTCATAGATTTTCCCTGCAAGGTCTCACCTTGTCATGAAAAAAAATACTGATAAATTACATGATTTGAACTCATTGAAAATTTTTTTGGAATGTTTCTGTCATAAAATGCTCCCTATGAGATTGAACATGTTAAAGATCCTAAATAAATACCGGTGGATATGTGTGGTTAAGGCCATATATACCGTATGGGGGGTAATTTTCGCTATATTCGCGAGGTTTCTGGAAGTGCGAAATTAAAGTAAGTTTCTCTAATTTTTATCAAGTTTTCATATTTCCTGAATGGTGTGGAAACATTTGTTATCCTCTCTAGAGAGGAGAACAAGTTTCGTGAAATTTCTCGCCAAATTTATTCGGAATACAATCCTCCGTGTTTTTCATCCAGTCATTAGAGAAACAGTTTCCATAACTTAAACACGTTAATTATGAAATTTCTCACATCTCGTTAAATAAGTTTGTGTTACAGTCTAGATTTTAGATACTACAACTTGCAGAAGATTAATCTTTCATCAGTAGATGCATATGTTTTAGGTATGAGGCTCCTGATTGAAATTAGGTCACTACATTTCTTGCATGGCTGTCTCAGATTTAAGTAACAAGCCAGATCTTGAATGGTACAACTTCCTTGAGTGCTTATAATACTAGACAAACATTTAATAAAGGGGCAAGGGGATTAGCTGTCGTTTCCGACTGCCCCTTCTCTTGTTTAACTTGATGTGAGAAATTTCATAATCAACTAGTTCTCGTTATGGAAACGATATACATGTATATCTTTAAATATGTCTTTTCCTTACACAATTTTCCATTCACGAAAATTGCTAAAATTTGATACCCCTCTTTGAGGAATGAAAATTACCCGCTATACAGTATTTGTGCGGTCAAAGGTTGTTCTTTAGCACTAGTGTCTACAAGCTTTAAGTCACATGAGTTAGATTTGTAACTTAAACAGTATCAGAACGGCATCTCTTAAGTTAGATTTGAAACCTAAGCAGTAGCTGTACGGAAGTAAAAACAAAAATTGTACCGGTATGTTTCAATTCAATCAATCAAGAATTTATCTCTTGAAATGAGCATTACATTATCTAGTTGATATACCTTTTACCTATCTTATGTTTTTTATATTTTGTTAACCAAAGATGACTGCCATTTCCAAGAATAGTTCATAATCACTCTAAGGCTACATCAAGGTAATGGAATGGGGG
The DNA here is from genome assembly GCA_002080025.1 of Modiolus philippinarum. Lineage (NCBI taxonomy): Eukaryota > Metazoa > Mollusca > Bivalvia > Mytilida > Modiolidae > Modiolus > Modiolus philippinarum. Next base: position 6,982 of record MJUU01022480.1, on the reverse strand, counting down.
GAAGGTTTTTATTTATTTTTTCTTCTTTTCAGCCTTACAATCAAATAGCATTCTAACCCCAAAAAAATGAGTTATTTACTGTCATTTAATTCAAAATGGTAATTTTTGTGAAAAATAATTTCTCCCATTCTCAGCAGTTGGTTGAATGTGCATGTGACTATTCAACCAACTGGCATTGATTAAATTTCTGCAAGAGATTTCCCCACTTTTTAAAATTTTTTTTTGCATTTTACACATATTTAATGGGAGAGAAACATTGTAATTCATTTAGGTTTCTTCACTCTCAATAGTTTAATTTTTCTATCTCGAGCGAAAAAAAGATTTTTAACTCGCTCCTTTCTGAACCAGTAACTATAAGTATTTCCGGTTCTTGAGATGATTTTTCCGGAAATCTAAAAGATCATTGTTTTGAAAACTTTAAAAAAAAATTAGGACACAAGAATCTACTAATTATCTTGATATGGCCTAATTAAAAGACTTACTGTGAATTCATGTATTCTGTCATTAGCACTATTAATATGACTAGGTGGTTAATATGGCTAACTGCATTTGGTGAAAGGATATTGTGTTTGTAAATGCATGCACTTTGTAAGTTAGTCATGTTGTTATTATATGGATAAACAATACATATGTTATCATCAATTTTTACATCAATTACAAAATGCATATAAAGTATGAAGAATTAGTCATTTGTTATTGGACAACAAAATATTGTGGTCATGATATGTCCTTTTCATAGTACCTTTGCAAGACAATATGGTGGCATTGCCATTTGAACCTGTAGAAACGTTGTTTCCTCATATATATTAATGCACAATAGCAGATCCAGAAAACCACCTCCTTTAACTTGAATATTTTGTAAATATCATGCAGAATTTAGGCAAAAATTTACAAAAACTGTAAAAAAAAAAACTCCTACAATGCCCTTTTCTTTCTGGAACCCCATTGGAACCCCCAATTTTCAAAGTCGAGATCTGGTAGTGATGTTTATCATAAATGAATAAAAAGTGTAGTACAAAATTTTTGGATTTTGCTCATATCGGTATGGCTATTTCTTCAATATTGTTAAATGAAATAGAAAAAATATTAGTAAAATTCACCTTTTATTGGAAAAAAAATGGCAAGATTATTCACATTTTTGTTACAGCAGCTAAATGGAAAGGCTTAACTGTCATAATTGTAAATGGCAAAATGATTCACATGTTCACTTCATCACAGAAGCAAAAGTACTGTTCTTATTTACATATTTGTCAGGAATGTAAAATGGCAATATATATGAGGCTATTTTGAAAAGCATGCCAAGATAGATCATCTTATATATTTGTATTAGTGCTATTTTGTTTGCCACACCAAAGAAAAGCTTTTCAGATTTTTCAGAGAAAGATTAATAGTAAGAAGAAGTATTTCAACCATAAGTAATTGAATTCGGTATAAAATCTATTCAACCAGTTTACCGTAAATCGGGGAATTTTGGATGTAGTTTTATTTTGGCGTATTTGGCGCCTACATTCAAAGTACCAAAATTAAACACACTTAAATTTATAATGCTCCAAAATTAGAAACTCCAATAATTAATTTGGAAATTCTCTTACGGTATCAGTATTGTAAGTGCAATTTGGTAATAATCAATGTATGTGTAAAACTTCCTGAAATTGAAATTAATAAAAACTTAATTTTGTTTTTTTCTTTATTCTCTATCAAAACTGGGATAATATTAACACACGAAATGGATTGTGCATTTTCCCATCATTTATCAAATAAAGCACCAAAATTAACCAAAGTGCCAAAATTAAACACACCGAAATAAAATATGCACATTTAAGCACAAAATCACCAAAATATCCCATTTAACGGTAATTACTGCAGATTTTGTACGTAATTCATGTGTGCTTTAGATACTGTAAGGCCAAGACAAGTTATTTCTATGTTTGGCGTCAGCGTACGCATTGAAAATAAGTGATTTTATAACAAAACATACAAGGGATGCTTTTATGTTTTTGCTATAAAAATAGTATTTAATCATCGTCTTAGAAGAACATCAATATAAATTACAGTCAAACTTGCCTTAGCGGTCACCTTGAATAAGCAGCCACCTGATTTTAAAGGTCACCTTTTATAGTTCCCTTCATAGTATATTTCATATAAATTAAACCTCATTTTAAAGGCCACCTCTCTTATAAGGTCAGTTTGACTCCTTCCCAAAGGTGACCTCTTAAATCAAGTTTCACTGTACTACAAGAAAACTTTTTAAATGGACTGACATAAACTGAAATGGGAAAAAAGTTATCAGTGATGAAAAAATATCTTCACTGGATTATATTGAATTCTGAAAACTGACTTTTAATGACCATTGGTCACATCAAAGAGTGTTATTTTCAAAAATTATCTCCTTGTTTTTTGTTGTTTTTGTTTGTTTGCGTCACACCCTTCTACATTTCAAAATTAAAGTTGACGCCAAACAGAGAATTAAATTGGTTTGACCGAAGGCCTAAGATAAAATAACATCTGTTTGCTGTCGTCTCAGTACCATGTCTCATAGGCAAAAAGTAAAACTTTTTTTTTTCATGTGCTGGAATTTTTTTTTTTTTTTCAAAAAATTTTGTTCAAAATATAAAATTCATGGTAATTAAAAATAATGTTGAATGGCATTTTATCCCTAGTGGGAAAAAAATAATTATGTTCCTACCTATTCAATATAGAAATTCCAGAGTTCCAGCTGTAAATACAAAACAAAGATCTTTTTAATGGTGGCCTAGCTTTATCTGTTTTCATCATGATACAATGTATATTTAATGTCATAATTTTTCATGTAATTTATTGCCATACACAGTATTCTAATAACTGTAACATATTAACTGGTAACTTGATGAATTTAGGAGAATTTCAAAGAAAAATCTGTATTGCAAGAAACAATGTACTAATTTGGTGTGGCCTTATTTTGTTTTGTTAATGTTTATGTAAATTTATTATAATGTGAAGCAGCATATCATCGTCATGGTGAACAGAATCAGAATATATACTGCTTTTATCAAAGAAACAAAATGAAAAATAAAATTTTCATCCTCAAAAATTGTTGTTTCTTACTTTTCTTTAAATGCACAAATGTTAAAATTTGTTATGAGGGTTTGGTTTTTACCTATCCTGGCTAAAGCCATGGTGAGCTTTTGCCATCACTTTGCGTCCATCGTCTGTTTGTCCGTCTGGCATGAACTTTTCATTCAAAGATCTCCTCTGAAACTACTGGGCCAATTGGAACCAAACTTAGCCACAATAGTCTTTAAGTGGTCAATGCAAAAAAAGGTGTTTTTCAGGTTCATGCTCTATCCAAGATGGCCACCAGTCGGGAACATAGTTTTAACATTGATCCCTATGGGAAAACACATTCAAAGATCTTCTCTGAAACTTCTGAGCCTATTAGGACCAAAACTATGCTACAATAGTCCTTGGGTGGTTCCCTGCAAAAAAGGTGTTTTTCAAGTCTGTATAAACTTAACCACTATAGTCCTTTGGTGGTCCACTGTGAAAAGGGTGTTTTTCAGGTTTGCCTTATATCTAAGATGGCTGCCAACATTTGACCCTATTGGAAAACACATTCAAAGATCTTCTCCTGTGAAACTAAATGGCCAATTGGAACCAAACTTCACAAAAAGTCTTTGAGTGGTCCTTTGCAAAAAAGGTGATTTTCAGGTCTGCATCACGAAACATAGTTTTAACATTGGACCCTATGAGAAAACACGTTCAAGGATTTTCTTCTCTGAAACTACTGAGCCAATTGGAACCAGACTTTGCCCTTTGCCTCAATAGTCCTTGGATAGTCCCCTGCCAAAAAAGTGTTTTCAGGTACGTGCTTTATCCAACATGGCCAACAGCGGGGAACATAGTTTTGACATTGGACCCTATGGGAAAACGCATTTCAAGATATTCTCTGAAACTACTAACTTTAAGCCAATTAGAACCAAACTTAGCCACAACATGGTCCCCTGCAAAAAAGGGTTTTCAGGTTTGCAATAGAGCCAACATGGCTGTCAGTGGGGAACATGGGTTTTAAAAATGGGCCCTATGGGAAAACACATTCAAATATCTTCCCTGAAACTAATGAGCCAATTGGAACCAAACTTGGCCACAATAGTTCTTTGATGGTCCCCTGCCAAAAAAAAGTGTTTTTTCAGGTTCACCTATATCCAACATGGCCACCATTGGAAACATAGTTTTAACATTGGGCCCTATGGAAAACATGTTCAAAGATCTTTTTCTCTGAAACTACTAAGCCAATTGGAACCAAACTTATTGCCTGGGAGGTCCCTTGCAAAAAAGGTGTCTTTCAGGTCCATACTATATCCAAGATGGCTGCCAGTGGGAACATAGTTTTAACATTGGACCCTATAGGAAAACACGTTCAAAGATCTTCTCTAAAACTACTGAGCCAATTGGTACCAAACTTGGCACCAATAGTCCTTGGATGGTCCCCTGCAAAGAAGGTGTTTTTCAGGTTCACGCTATATCCAACATGGCCACCAGTGTTGAACATATTTTAACATTGGACCCTATGGAAAAAGACATGGAAACTACTGAGCCAGTTGGATCCAAACTTCTTGGTGATCCCCCAGAAAAAACAAGGTGTTTTTTGCAGGTATATTCTACGTGGCTGTAAGCGTGGAACTTAGTTTTAACATTGGACCTATGGGAAACCACATTCAAAGATCTCTGAAACTCCTGAGCCAATCGGATCCAAACTTGACCACAATAGTCATTGGATAGTCTCTTGCAAAAAATGTGTTTTTCAGGTCTGCACTATATCAAACATGGCAGCCAGCATTAAACTTAGGTTTTACATTAGAACCTATTAGAAAATGCATTCAAACTCTTTTCCACTGAAACTGCTCAGCAAAAAATCGAACCTAACTTGGTCTCAATTGTCTTTATGTGGCCCTCTGCAAAGAAAATTTTTATACCCCCGCAAACAAAGTTTGGGGGTATATAGGAATCACCCTGTCTGTCCATCCATGTACCTTGTCAGCGCATGTTCTCCTAAACGGCTGCTTGGATTTAGATGAAATGTTACACAGTTGTAGTACACCATCTGAAGATGTGCATGAAGTAATATGGTTGCTACCTGCAATTTTGAAGGGGAGATAATTCGTCCTTGAATATTTTCTAGAAAAAGGGGGGAGGCGAACCTTGTCAACATATGTTCTCCTAAACGGCTGCTTGGAATTTGATGAAATGTTACACAGTTGTAGCACACCACCTGAAAATGTGCATGAAGTAATATGGTTGCTGTCTTAAATTTAGAAGGGGAGATAATTCGTCTCTGAATATTTCCTGGAAATAGGGAAAGAGGGGAGGTATATGATTTTATCCATACTTGTATTGTGTCTACATTTGTACTGTGTCCGCAACTGTATTGTGTCCGAACACTCTTAAATTTACACTTGCCATATTGATTCAGGGTTCATTTAGCAGGCGGGGGGGGTATACCTGGCTGCCATTCGGCGACAGCTCTAGTTTTTTCAGATTCATTCTTTATTCAAGATGGCTTCCAGCAGGGAACATAGTTTAACATTGGACCCTCTGGGAAACACTAACAGAGGTCTTATCACCGTAAACTAATTGGGTATATTGGAAGTTTCATAATTGTGGACTTTTTAACATAATTGTCTATGTTAATGGAAGGCCAGGTGAGCAATACAGGCTATTAAGAGCCTCTTGTTAGACAAATCTGAACCAATGGAACACCTTTTTAAAAACAGTTCATAGTACATTGTTTTAGAGAAGATATTTTATCCATAGGTTCTTATGTTAAACTATGTGCTTGGGGCCTTTTTCATGTGGAAGATCTGAACAAAATGATAACCCTTGTTCAGGACATTCCATATATCATTCCTGCATGGTTTAGTTCAATTTGCCTTATCAGTTTCAGAGATCATATTGGGTCAAATGTTTAATTATGTTCCACACTAGCTGCCATATTTGTTGATGGATCAGAGCAAAAAGGGTAAATACAAATTAATCATCAAAGAGAAGTGAAGGATAAATGACATATTTCATTGAACAGCTAAACAAAGTGCAGCATGATGCATCTGCAGGACGTTGTACAGGGGTAAAAATGCACAATTATTGACACAAAATGACTGTGGTAATACTGAAGATGTTACCTTTAATCTGTTGCCAACTTCTGGAACACTATGCCAAAAAATGGACTTAATAAAAGTGCATCAAATTAAAACCATTACTTTTTGTTTGACTTCCTTTTTGGACTCTTGTTTTTATACCCCGCCACACGAAGTGGCGTGGTATTATGTGATACCCTCAGTCGAGTGTCCGTTCGTCCGCCTGTCCGTCCGTCCCCTAGGTAGCTTTTGTTGTTTACCACAAAACTTAGGTCAAGTTTGATTTTGGGATCAGCGGTACACATAGTTCTGGAGTTATGCCCCTTTTAACTTTTAAATTTTGTGAAACGTGGCGGGGTATCATGTAATGCGCCATTACTATTTTTATACGACCGCAAAAATTTTTGCGGTCGTATAATGGTATGGTGCTGTCGTCGTCTGTAGACTTTTGTTTTTGGTCAATAACTTTAGTTTCAGTTGACCAATCATAATGAAATTTTAAGATAATGTTCCTTGGCACAAAAGGAAGGTTTGGCTTAGTTTTGGTCATTGTGGCCCCACCCGTTTTGAAACAAGAGGCTCTCAAGAGCCTGTATCGCTCACCTGGGACCTGCAGCACTATAATTCCAAATTGATATTCCATCTTTGGTGGTGTATGTACATAAGAATCAGAAACTTTTTATAAAATTTAATTGAAATTGTTCAAGCAGTTTCAGAGAAGATTTTTGAATGCAGTTTCCAAACTTAAGGGACTAAGTTAATCTATGTTCCCTGCTGGCAGCTATTTAACATAAAACTTTGAAGAGGGTCACATAAGGACTATGATATCAACATTCTACTGAAATTGTTCAAGCAGTCTCAGAGGAGAAGAT
>MJUU01022479.1:142646-154304 GCA_002080025.1 Modiolus philippinarum | reverse complement strand
TATCCCTTGCCCGATTGAAACAAAACTTATACAGATGGAAGGAATAGGGAAGGGCAAGAACCCTATGAGAATCTATTAATTAATTAATTAATTTGATGTGGCCTAATACTAGACAAACATTCAATAAACGGTCCAGGGGATTAGCTGTCATTTCCGACTGCCCCTTCTCTTGTATTTTTTGGAAAAAGGGGAGGCATATCATTGTGTCCATAGTTGTACTGTGTCAACACACGCTTAAATTTGCACTTGCGATATTGATTCATGGTTCAATGAGCGGGGGCATAATTGGTTGCCATTCGGCGACAGCTCTAGTTTTTTTATAAAGATGAAGTAAAAATTGATGAGACTACTACCTTTAAAAAACAGTAGCTCTAGTACAAGAATACCAAAGAACATGTCACAGTCACATGGGACCATGAATGTTCCTTCAAAAATAATGTATGGCAGGTCTACAACACTTGACCTTCAGGCGGACAGATTCAAAGATATTCTTTGAAACTGCTTGTACAATTACTTTAATAATAATGGTCCTTAAATGATCCTTCAGTCAAATATTGTCCCAGTGGTTTCTTGACAGCCTCTTTGATAAAAAATGTCTGTCAAGTATTCGTGCATCCAGCAGGGAACAAAGTTTAAATCCAACCCTTTTGGCAAGCACAACCAAAACTCTTCTTTAAAACATGGCTAATTGGAACTAAACTTAATAACAAAAGTCTTTGAATGTTTCCTTCATAAAATGGTATTTAGCATATTCTTTCACAATCATAAATTACCACATCTTCTCTGAGATATTACTGACCCATTTAGAACAATAGTTCTTGGAAAGTCGTTCTCAAAAATGTGTAATTAGTTCTGCACAGTGTCACAAGTAGCTGCAAGCAATAAAGCATACATTCTTATGCAACATTTGTTTTACAGATGGTTTGAATGGTAAAAAATGACCATCAAATACTCTATCCACCTACCGCTGACAAAGCAGGTTCCCTGTTAGGTGTGTTCCCTAACCATGTACAAATAAATAGAACATAAATATGTTATGCATTAGAATGACAATTACAGTGCACTATTTTAATACCTCAGGATTTTAATCGCGATTTGACGTCCAAAAATATTCTTTTACATATTCAGTTACGTGTCATCAGTAAACTTTTTTACCGTCAAGTAGACCATTGATGTCCTTGGATATTCAAGTAATTTTCTGTTATTGCTACTTGACCAATGGTTACATAGCAACATAGTCACAACAAACTTAAGGTGGTTCCTTTCAAACTGTATGCCTGCAGGATGCTACCCCTACAAAGATGGCTGCCAGCAGGGAGAAAAAAATTATGGACTATATTTAAGGTGGTTATGGGGTCTAGAATCTGTCAGATAGTATTAGAGCATACAGAAAATAAAAAAAAACATTGAGGGTAACCGGCTATATAAGAATGGAATATGTCGTATAAAAATCTGCAAATTTGGTTGAAATAATGGGGAAAATTAGCGAATTTTAACAAAATTTTAATTTATATCAGTTACATCAGAAATTTTTTAAAAAATTTGGTGAATTATTAGCTAATATACAGTATATCGGGTTAATTTTGTGTTGGCTTTTGTTTAAGAATTCAGTGTAAAACAGGGCAGTGAATTATTCGCTTTGTTTATCATTCAGGTTTTTATAATTTATTGAATGCATCGAATGCATTTCAATGGGCAGTGAAACTAATACGCTGAGGCTAAATTTCGTGCCCGCTTGTGTACTGTGAATATAGCAAAAATAAAATGCATTGGAAAAATCCTGATAAACGGTACTGTCCTTCAATTTCCATGGTAAAAAATTGGGCTCACCGAACTTTTTTTTTTAATAAATTATGAAAATTGATTTGTAGCTCTATTGCCATCACTTTTCGTCAGTAGGCGTAGGTCTATTAGTCGTCGGTCTGTCGTAAACTTTTTAAAAAATCTTCTCCTCTAAAACCACTGGGCCAATTTTAACCAAACTTGGCCTGAATCATCACCAGGATATCAAGATTCAAAATTGTGTTCGATTAGTCCGAGGACAAACATTATGGCTGCTGTTACTAAAAACAGCACATAGGGAGTAAATTGCTGTATTTTGCAAATAACTCAAAAACCATTACAGATATCAAAATCTGATGGGATTAAAAGTGATCAGCATGACAAGATCTACCGAAGAAAATCCTAAAACCTTTCTTAGAGTTATTGCTCTTTTTCCACAAAATTTTCAATATTTTTATATTTTTTAATTTTTTATCAAAGAAAATTAACAGATAGAGGTCTACTTTAAATTGCAAAAATGTTCAGCATATCAAGATCTACCCACCTAGAAATTTTGAAGAAAATCTGAATACATATTGAGGAGTTATTGCCCTTTATTGGTCAAATTTTTGTAACTTAATACATTTTGCCTTGTATTTTAGATAGAGGTTAAGATTTAAAGCAAAAATGTTGATTATGTCAAGGACAACATTTTATCTTCATGATGGAAGTTGTGGACCTCATCCAAGATGGCCGCCAGAGGGGAACTTAGTTTAACATTGGACTCTATGGGAAAACACATTCAAAGATCTTCTCTGAGACTACCTGGAAAATTGTAACCATACTTTGTCACAACTATCCTTAGTTGGTTCTCTCTGAAAAAATGTGTCTGGCAAGTTCCCATGAGATCCAAGATGGCTGCCAGCGGACAACATAGTTTAACGTTGGACTTTATGGGAAAACACATTCAAAGATCTTCTCCTCTGAGACTACTTGGCCAATTGAATTGGAACCATACTTGGTCACAACTGTCCTTAGTTGGTCTCCTTTAAAAAATTTAGGCAAGTTTCCATCAGATCCAAGATGGCCGCCAGTGGACAACATAGTTCAACATTGGACCCTACCGGAAAACACATTCGAAGATCTTCTCCTCTGAGACTGCTTTGCCAATTGGAACATACTTACTCATACCTGTCCTTGGTTGGCCCCTTTGAAAAATGTGTCTGGCAAGTCCCCATCAGATCCAAAAACGCTGCCAGTGGGGAACTAAGTTTAACATTGGACCCTATGGGGAAACACATTCAAAGATCATCTCCTCTGACACAGTGGGCATATTACATCTAGGTTTATTATCACACTAGAAAATGAGACCCTATATTATTGAGTTTATTTTCTAGGTTAGCTTTAGAGCAGCTGAGCTACAGGCTCTTGAGAGCCTCTAGTTGTTCAGACCCACCAAATAGAATGAAGAAAAGCATAGGACAAACACGTAGTTTAACATTGGACCCTAAAAATCGTTACTTTCATAATTATTCCCCAAACTCTCTTGTTAGACCTGTAGTTGTTAAAAGGTTAGATAAAATCGAAGTGAATCAGAATATCCACAAAGAATTGTTTTAGATCAAACATGTTAAAAATAATTTCTTTCAGATTTTTCGCTATAATTACAGTATTTTATAAGAGCCTTGTTTCTCTCCCATTACAAACTTTAGTTGCTCAAAAGGTTTGAAGAAAATCTAGGAATTTAAGCATAATGTCCTTTTGTTATGAAAGAATTTCTTTTATAATTTTGTCAACTTACAAAAAACCTGATAACAGTTAACACCTACAATGGCTGGGAACTACAATCATATGCCACAATTTACAAGCGAACTTCACTAGAAAAACAATAATGAAAGCAAGAGACAAAAATAAATAACAATAGGAACTCGGGATAGCCAGGCTTGGTACTGGCACTACAGCAAAAGCCAGTTGCAGGGTTAGATCAATTTATTGGTACCCAAACCTTCCCTTTCTCTATCCTGTTTAACATTAATATTTCAAAAGAGCCTAGCTATGTATAGATACAGATATTAGCCACATGAACACCTTGTCTTAATTCTGTGTTTTGGTTTTGCTGTCAAGGTTAGTAAGAAAATTTAATATTGTGAGCCTTATTTTGCAGATGAATTAAATCAAGCTAAAACACCTGCAGACAAAATGCTGATAGGATGTGGAATTTGTGGAGAACGATTCCGAAAACATGAAATTTTAAATCCACATGTACGCTATCATCTCGATAAACCACAAAGAAAATATAGGGGTTTATTAATTTGCATGATGTGTGATGGAGTATATTCAAGTCGGAACACGCTGTTGAATCACCAAACAATGTTTCATGGCAAGAAGGATTTAGTAGCTGGAGATTTTGAAGTATACCCTAAGTTTCAATTCAACGAATTCAAATTTTTAAAGGGAAAAAATAGTATTAGTGAAATAGAATTAAGATCATTGAAGGATTATGTTATGAAGAACTTGCAAACAGAATGTCTTACTACTACTGAAATGGAAAATATTCAGATGGCATTCAATAAGATCACAAATAGAGAAAACTTTCAACACTTGACATTATCTTCAAAGGAAACATACAGTGCAGAGGATACAAACATGCCAAAGAACGAAATGAACAATTTTCCAGCACAAGTCTTAAGCTCTGAATTGGAAAATTTTGTTATGGAATTAAATGATGTTTTAGGCGTAGTAGATTCTCAAGAAACAAATGCATATACAGGACAAAGAAAAATTTCACCAAAGGGAGCATTTGTAATAGAAAAGTCATTACATGCTAAAACTAATATAAAGCATGATAAGGCTAATACTAGTATACCCTTGGTACATGGAAATGTATTACCAGTAGTCATTCAAAGTTTAAACTCTAAACAGGGAAATATTGATAATGAATTAAATAAAATTCCAAATGCTGAAAATGTCCAAGAAACGATGACAATAGATGTACAAACTGGAGATAAAAATAATATGCCGTTGGGAGTACTTGTTATGGACAGGCCATCATATTCTAAAACTAACCAATCCAATACTGGTATGCATGAAAATGTTCCAATATTATCTATTCAAAGCTTGCCCTCTAAACAGAAAAATATTGGTAGGGAATTAAACAATGATATTCAAAATGCTGAAAATTGTCATCAAAAGATAACAAAAATTGCACTAACTAAAGTCAGAAAATTAAAAAAAATTCCAAACGTTGCAAATAGTTATCAAAAGACGTCAAAAATTGCACAAAATAAAGTCAGAAAAATTTTTCCAAAGCAAGCATTTGTTATAGACGCTTCTTCAAGTGCAAACATGTCTGAGAGTAAAGCAATGCCTAAAAATGTCATGGATAACATAATAGTACAATCACGAAGTTTAACCTCCAAAAAAGTCACTTCTCAACAAGAGAAAGTATTCTCTGAAAATTCAAAAACTATTTCACAGGAAGTACTTTCCATGTTGTCAAAGTGTCGCCAGGAAGAAAACAGAAAGTACATCAGATCAAACAAAAAAAGTCAATTTTTTGGCAATAAAAGTCCATTGATAGATGACACATCTTTAAAGGGAAATAAATGTGAAACATATAAAATTTTAGACATATTTTCTGAGTCCGTTGTGTGTAAATTATGTGGTAGAAAATTAACAGGAATGGAAAAGAAATGTAAAGTTGAGGCTGATTTTTGTGGACATATGCTTCACCCAGGAGAAGATGTAGACAATACTTTCAATCTTTTATCAAACATAGAAAAGGAATTAAATTCTTTACTAACATGTCATGTGTTAGTCTGTAATCTCTGCTTTAAACTATCTTGCCATGAAAGAAAAGTTGTTGAGAATTCTGCTACTGTAGAAAAACCTCTGCGACAGTTTCACATGGAGGTCAAATGTAGTACATGCAAAAAACCTGTTATGAAAATAGATTTTCCATCTCACTTCAAACCTGAAGATGTTAAAAGATCTTTCCAGTGTGATAAATGTGGGAAGTTTTATGGCAATGAAAAATCTTTGAGAAGTCATATGAAATATGGTTGTACAACTGAGAACAAGCTTTCATTTCAGTGTCAAGAATGTGGAAAAAGGTTTAATAAATATAATTACAAGCAAAAACATATTAAATTTGTACATACAAAGATTAATCAGAATCGGGTGATCTGTCAAATATGTGGGAAATCAATAAAACAATGTTATTTAACTAGTCATTCAAAAAATTGCCGAAAGCAAGTTAAAAAGTCACTTAAGTGTGACTATTGTGGCAAAATATTTCATTTAAGAAATCGACTCGAAAAACACATGGAAACACACAATGAACTCAGTTCAGAATTTCATTGTAAAATTTGTGATAAGAATTTTAGAGGAAAATATCATCTGTATGAACATAACAGATCAAAACATTCCAGAAATATGTATACCCATATAAAAGAGAAGCGTGATGACAGGATCTCTCTGTGTTTTATATGTGGAAGATTGATATCTTTTACTCATGCTGCACAGCACATAGAAACCCATAATGAACGCAGTTCAGAATTTCATTGTGAAGTTTGTAATAAGAATTTTAGAGGAAAAATTCACCTCAATAGTCATATAAGAGAAAGGCATCCAAAAAATAAGGCTTTATGTAAATATTGTGGAAAACAATTCTCTATGAAACGTCTATGTATCAGACATGAGAAAGCTACACATCTCAAACTGAAGAATGTACAGTGTGATCTATGTCAGTATAAATGTTATGATATGTTCATGTTAAAGTCACACATGAAGTTCCGACATAAATTTACATAAAATAAGTACTCAATGTTCATGCACATATTATCCAAACAAAGGAGAAGGTTCACAAATGGTCATAATCAACCCAAGAAATTGTGTATTTTACAAAGTTGAGAAAGCTTAAGGTATACTATAAAAAAAAAAGGCACTTTGTTGGGATCTTAATTTCATGGTTTTAATGAACCATGAAATCCACAAAATTTTGAACCCCACTAACAACAGTACTTTCACAGTAATTCCCTTCCATCTGTTAATCCTATTCTGCTTAGTGCAAGGGCTTTTCCTTTGAAACAGCTTGATGAATTCCTTTGGCCATGATTGTTGCTCATTATGTGAAGATGTGCATTTCACACAACCAAATTGATTGAACTATTACTGTGAGATTTATGGCTGTTATGTGACTTTTACTGTTTTTCTGCTAAACTCCCATAATACATTATGGATGTGCAATTTCTCTGAAACCACTAGTTATGCAGATTACTTTCAAATTTATCATGTTTGATGGGGATTTTGCTAATGATATGAAGATGTGCAAACTTTACTTTTTATATTGATCAAACAATTTTTTTGGGAGTTTTTTGGGATATAATTTTTTTTTTTCATTTCCTCTTAACTACTAAAATATCATCTTGATAGTGCAACTCCTATGAAACTGCATTCATTTTAGGTATAATTGATGCTTATGCACAGCTTACCACCATATTGATTAAACAACTTGTGTAGGAATTACCAGACTTTAATGATTATTTTCTCATGCAATAAACTACAGTAAAACATCTCATGCAACTCCTCTGTAACTGTTAGATTGATTTCTTATGTCAATGTTTAGGGTGTTGGTACCGGTATGTATGTGGGCTCCTTTTTTTCGACTTTATTAATACTGGTATAGGATAACTGGGGGGTAAGGGTTATGTGTGACAGCTCATTTATAACGTTCTTTAATTTCAAATTGCTTTAAATCTCTTTATGCTTGTCCACAAAAAACTTTAACATTGGGTATATCTTTTTAATGGTAAGTGTGAAGGCTTTCATATTTTGCATGTGTATTCCTTGTGGCAAGACCTTTCAAATGATACTAGAATATTTTACCTTGTGACCTTGACCTTGACCTGTAAACAACTGTGTAAAAACTTTAACATTGAGTATATCTTTTGAATGGTTAGAGATAGGCCTTTCATATTTTACATGTCACATTGTGTATTCCTTATGTGAGGACCTTTCAGTTGGTACATGTACCAGAATATTTCCCTTTGTGACCTTTACCTTGACATGTTTCATTACGGAAAAATTTCATCAGAAAAATGAAAGTATATTGTTGTCCCCTGCCGCAACGCGGAGCGGGGACATAGAAATGCTGGGCGTCTGTGCGTCCGTGTGTCTGTGCGTCCGTCCGTCACACTTTCTTGTAAGCGCTCTCATGCCTACAAATGTCAACGGATTTTCATGAAATTTATACCAAATTTTAATATCACTAATACCTTGGTCAAGTTAGAAAAGCAGCCTTGGTTGATACTTTTTGACGGAGTTATAGGACTTTGACCGAAATCATGACTGTTTTATCCAAAAATTGTCCTTGTAAGCGCTCTCATGCCTACAAATTTTGATGGATTTTCATGAAATTTATACCAAATGTTTATACCACTAATACCTTGGTCAAGTTCGAAAAACAGTCTCGGTCGATACTTTTTGACGGAGTTATGGGACTTTGACCGAAATCATGACTCTGTTTTATCCAAAAATTGACCTTGTAAGCGCTCTAATGCCTACAAATTTTGATGGATTTTCATGAAATTTATTCCAAATGTTTATACAACTAATACCTTGGTCCAGTTTTAAAATCAGCCTCGGTCCATACTTTTTGACGGAGTTTTGGGACTTTGACCAAAATAACGACACTGTTTTAGCCAAAAATTGACCTTGTAAATGATCTCATGCCTACAAATTTTGACAGATTCTCATGAAATTTATACCAAATGTTTATACCACTAATACCTTGGTCAAGTTCTAAAATCAGCCTCAGTTGATACTTTTTGAAGGAGTTATTAGACTTGGACGAAAATGATGACTCTGTTTTATACAAAAATTGACCTTGTAAGCGCTTTCATGGCTACAAATTTTTACACATTTTCATGAAATTTATACCAAATGTTAATACCAGTAATACCTTGGTGAAGTTGGAACATCAGCCGTGGTAGATACTTTTGTATCCCCACATATTTAATTCTGGAACACCACTGAATGTTTAAAAATTTTGTAATTTCATATACAGTATACTAGTATATTGCGTGAGCGATGGGGACCCAGGAATTCTATTCTTGTTTTTATTTTATTTTATATAAAGAACATAGAGACATTCAACTCATTAATGAGAAAATGTTTCTTGATGTCAATAGAATTTGTATTATAAAAAGATATTTTAGATTAATATTCAACATATTTTCCTCATTAAACTTAAACATTTTTTAGTTCGCCTCAACGAAGTTGAGGAGGACTATTGGAGTGCCCCTAGCATCCGCGTCCACATCCATGTCCACATTTAGGTATATATCTTGGTAACTATGAAGGGTAGGGTCATCAAACTCTGTGTACTGATGCATCCTGGTCTATCTCACAGCCTCCGAGAAAATTAGGCCTCTTTGACCTATATTTTCCACTTTAATGGCTTTTTAATTTTAGGTCTAAGTTGATATCTCAGTAACTGTACATGGCAGGATCATCTAAGCTTGCATGTGCATGCATCTTTGGCGTTAGGTCAGCATCCAGGCAAAATTAGATCACTTTGACCTATATTTTCTGCATGATCAACTTGCATTCAAGTTTATGTCTGAGTTCAGATCTAAGTAGCTGTACATGGTAGGATCATCAAACCTTGCATGTGCATGCATCTTTGGCGGTAGGTCAGCATCCGAGAAAAATAAGGTCACCTTGATCTATATTTTCTGCATGATCGACTTACAATCAAGTTTACATCCGAGTTTAGATCTAAGTAACTGTACATGGTAGCATCATCTAACCTTGCATGTGCTTGCATCTTTGGCAGTAGGTCAGCATCCAGGCAAAATTAGGTCACTTTGACCTATTTTTTCTGCATGATCGACTTACATTCAAGTTCATGTCCGAGTTCAGATCTAAGTAACTGTACGTTGTAGGATCATCTAACCTTGCATGTGCATGCATCTTTGGCGGTAGGGCAGCATCCAGGCAAAATTAGGTCACTTTGACCTATATTTTCTGCATGATCAATTTACATTCAAGTTTATGTCCAAGTTCATATATCAGGTACTGTAGGTATTAGGATCATCTTACCTTGCATGTGCATGCATCTTTGGCAGTAGGTCATGCATTATAGATGGTAAATCAGCACCCTGGCCAAATTGGGTTTCTGTGTCCATGTGCCGTAACGAAGTGAACTTTGTAATTGTTGATTCTTTTGAATAATAATAGACAGTGTTTTGTATTTCACAAGTGTGTTTAATAAGTTTCCCAAACTTATTTTTACTCCATTTCATATTATTTCTTAATTTCTTTTTACAGATGCATGTATATCAGTGATGAATGTTGCTAAAAATATTTATTACTTTTCTGACATAATCTGTATCTTCTATACATTCTTCACTTTTTTTGGAGAACCAATATTGATACACTATATGAAAATAATCCTGATGCAATCAAATAATCAGAGTACCACTACTGATAATGCTGATAGACAGAAACACAATATGTTAATATTTTCAATGTATCAAAATTTTGGGTGACTTCTTTATTTGTATCCAATAACAATCATCATTTGTTGTGAATTAACTTTTCAATTGATATCAGAATTAATTACTACATATTAATTAATAATTGTTGAATGTGCTAAATATTTCATCTTAACTTCTACTCAGTGGCATAAGTGGTTCACAAAACACATTTTGTTTAATTATGTTTGGATAATATGATTTTAGGGGGTCTTTTGGGTGACTTCTGTGTTATTATACGACCACAAAAAATTTAAGGTTGTATAATGGTATGGTTCTTTTGTCGTTGTCGTCGTAGGCATCGTTGTCTATTAGACACTTTCGTTTTTTGTCAATAACTTAAGTTCAAGTTGATCAATCCATATGAAATTTTTACACAATGTTCCTTGGCACAAAAGGAAGGCTGGGGTAGGTTTTGGTCATTGTGGCCATTCCTGTTTTTAAACAAAAAGGGCCAAAAGGAACAAAATCAGGTGTTTTACACATATTTGAGTGTAGAATTTTTACTATTTATTTAATTTTGATGGCATTTCTCTCAGTGTCCTCCTGAGGAAATTTCCAATCAGTAGAATGTCATTGGATTTCTCATCACATGTATCGGTACTGTTCAAGAGATAATTTGGGTCCAAAAGGGCAAATCTCAAAAATATCATTTTTTATTTCTTGTCAGATTTTGATACATTTTTTTTCAATAGATTCCGTATAAAAAATAAACATATGCTGATGTATTAAATTTTTGATAACTTGTTTTGTTTTGGAGCTATAAGGGGCCAAACAGGCCAAAATTGCAAATGTGCATATTACCTAAAATCTTTATTTTTCATTGGATTTTGATGGGTTTTTTTTTTTTTTTTTAAATTCATCTTGTTGTAAACATTCATTATTATTCAATCGATTTTTTTTGTATCTTTTAGGGTTTCCAAGCTACAAGGGGTTAAAAGAGCCGAAATTGCAATTTTTCAAAATATGTCAATTTTTTCTTTTTAATTGGATTTTGATGGAAATTTTTCTGTAGATCCCTCTTGTTGTAAGCTTACGGTAGCATATCAACAGATTTTGAGTATTTCTTATGGTTTCCAAACTATAATTGGTCAAATAGACTGAAATTTGCAATTTTTATAAATATGTAAAATCATTATTATCCCCGCACTTTCGAAGAAAGTTCGGGGATAATGTAATACCCTCCGTCTGTCCGTCCGTCCGTCACACTTTTCTTGTGACTCAAACTCCTCCTACATTTTTGGATTTAGGGATTTAATTTTGTTGTAGAATTGTTGCATATAGTGTGCAGATGCGCAATAAGCTTTCGGATTTTCGATATTGGTCTTGGTGCAAACAAGAGGCCCCATGATGTCAATTT
>MJUU01022479.1:106662-120908 GCA_002080025.1 Modiolus philippinarum | reverse complement strand
CTGGGAAAGGAAACAAGTTATCAAAAATCTAATAGCTGAGTGCCATATTAATTTTTCACAAGGTATCCATTGAAAAAACTGCATCAAAATCGGACTTAAAATAAAAAAAAAATTTTTTTTGAGTTTAGCCCCTGTTGGGCCCCATTTATCTTGTGAGCGGTACATGCCACATGAAATCCATTGGCATACTCCAGATTGGAAATTTCCTCAGGAGCACACTGAAACAAACCCCATCAAAATCCAATAAATAATAAAGATTCTACAGTCAAATATGTGAAAACACCCAATTTAACCCTTTTTTGACCCGTAATTCTGAAATGGGCAGGGCCAAAAACTAAAGGAAAAAAACATTTCTCAAGAATGTTCCAAGAAACATCATACTAAGATTTGAAAACAATCTGTCCACTAGAACCAAAGTTATGCTGTCCACAGACACGAAAATACCTAATTTAACCCCTTTTTGGCCCCTTTTTTGCCTTTTTTTCAAAAACGGGTTGGGCAGGGAACGCGAAATTAAGACCCGGGCTTAAGCTTGTGCCAACAAACATCATGCTAAAATTTGGTAACAATCCGTTCACTAAAACCAAAGTTATGCTGTCCACAGACGCCGACGCCGACGCCAGCGCCATACCATAACACGACCGCAAAATTTTTGCGGTTATAAAAATACAAAAATTTTAAAAAATTCGGTGAAAAAAGGGCAATAACCCCTACAAGGGTTTATGGATTTTCTTCAAAATTTCAGGGTGGGTAGATCTTGATATGCTGAACATTTTTGCAATTTACACTTGACCTCTATCTGTTACAGTTTTTGAAATAAAAATTAAAAATGAAAAAATTTTGAAAATTTCACGGAAAAAGGGCTATAACTCCCAGACAGGTTTTCAGATTTTCTTCAAAATTGCTCAGATGGTAGATCTCATCATGCTGATCATTTTTACACCATGTCAGATTTTTGATATCTGTAACGGTTTTCCAGTAATTTGCAAAAAAAAGCAATTTACCCCCATGTTCTATTTTTAGTAACAGTGGCCATGTTGTTTGGTCTACGGACATAAAAATCACAAACTTGAAAGAGCATACCCTGGTGATGATTCAGGCCAAGTTTGGTTAGTATTGGCCCAGTACTTTCAGAGGAGAAGATTTTTGAATAAAAGTTAACGGGACGGACGGACGGATGGACGGACGGATGGACGGACGAGGGACGCTGAGTGATGGCAAAAGCTCACATGGCCTTTGGCCAGGTGAGCTAACAAAAGGGCATCCAAATCTCGGCTCCCATTAAAAAATATTTCCTTCAAATACCTTTGTGTCTGTTTCTTCACTAGAATCCTCCTCATCATCAAATTCCACTTCAAACTTTCCATCTTGTCTTCTTCCTGAAATTATACAAACATTTGTACAACAATAAAGTATAAGTTATTGTTTTCTTCAGTATGTAATTATAAACATATTTTAGATTAAAATAAACAAAGTGAACCAATGCCTGCTATGTCTCTGTTTGTAAGATTCCCTTGAAGTGAATACCTTAATGGTATGCTAGGTTGTTAATCAAGAACATAAAATGTGTAGATCGAGTAACAACAACACGGCCACGGTCAGTGCAGACTGTTGTGTATCACCAAAAACCAAAATGCCAAATATCAGTGACCTACCACTGATAGACCATGAAAATGAGGTCAAGGGCTTAAGCCAAATAGCAGGCTGTCATGTCCCAACTAAGACAAACCCACATACCAAATATTATTGACCTGACCTGACATTAGTGGATACTAGGAAACTTCACATGATCACTAGACCGTGACAATGAGGTCACAAACGAAAGCCATATAACAGACTGTCATGTACTACTCGAAGACCAGCCTACACACCAAATATCATTGACCCATCACTTATAGTTACTAAGAAAATGACCTAATCACAAAAACTTAACATGCTCACTAGACTGTGAAATTGACGTCAAAGACAAAAGTCATATGACAGACTGTCATGTACTACCTAAGACCAACCTACATACCATATATCATTGACCTACCGATTATATAGTTACTGAGAAAATGACCTTATCACAAAAACTTAACATGCCCACAGACCGTGAAACTGAGGTCAAGGACAAAAGCCATATGACAGACTGTCATGTATTACCTAAGACCAACCTACATATCATATATCATATATCACTGACCTACCACTTATAGTTAATGAAAAACAAAACTAACATGTTCATTGGACCGTGAAATTGAGGTCACAGAAAAAGGTCAAGATGAAGAACAACAATAAAAGCATTGTTCCTTTGCTTGTTTTTTACCATGTATTTGTAGAGACTTTGTCTCCATATCCTTTTATCATACCTGTCAACCTCTGGAGCTGACAAAGGGGGTGATGACCCCCTTTGTGATTGGTCCTTGGGGGGTGATAACACGTCACGACGTATGTTGAGGAAATAATAACAAGGGTTGTTAACAGAAACACTGTTTTAAATGTCACTCATGGAAATAGTTAATATTTCTTTAAATTTGAATATTATTGATAGTTAAGAGGTGTCTTGTGGTGATCTTTCCTCGTGTGCAGATTTTTATTAAAAGATTGACTCCCTTTATGTTTTGATGTATAGACCATTAAATCTTTGAATTCATTGGACATATCATTTAATTTTGAAGCAGTCATATGGTATGTAAGTAGAACAATATTTTGTAAAAATATAATTAGATAGGCTTTTAAACTGCTTTTTTTATGTCTTTTTATATGTTAAAATAAATTTTTATTGATAAAATAATTGCTGGAGAAGAGCATAATATCTCAGAATTGTTTATAAAATTTCAAATAGGAAAACATGAAAAAATAAAAAGGGAGACAACTACATGTAAACAAATCAACTTTGTACTCCTAAAAAATCACAAAAAATTAGGAGTAAAAAATATCTGAGAGTATGCAAAATTCCACTTCAAGGGCAGTTCATTGTCAATAATCATACAGGTGAAGCCTGATTGACCAAGTTAATTAATTCATTCAAGTAATCATTGCCATAAAAGTGTTTTATTTAACGGGAAGGCTTATCCGTTAATTGGGTCAAATAAACGCTTCAATGTGGACAATTGTGTTTTAATTAAGCACTCAATAGTCATTATTTGTGGGTTTTATATATTTTTAAGGGAATGGGGGTCATTGTGGGTCAAAACTTTCGAATGGGGGTGATTTCTTTGACCCGCACGGGTGATAGGTTGGGGCGGGTCATTATCAAATTTTTAGCTGTTTTGCGGGTGTGACCCGCTGAATGCGGGAGGGTTGACAGATATGCTTTTATTCACCATGTACTACTCAAGACAAACCTTTATGCCAAATATCATTGACCTACCACTTATAGTTACTGAGGAAATGACCTAATCACAAAAAGTTGACATGAAAGTTTACCCCACCATTGTCAACGCCATACTTTGTATGCATATATCTTGCTTTCAGCCCCTTTCGGTGTAGGCGAGACAAACATCCTTTTTTTTTAAAGTTAAAGGTCCCCTTTTCAGTTCAATGTTAAACCTATGGGAATTTTGTGTAAAATCCCCAGCCTTAACTGCTTGTTGCTTTATTCCGAAAATTTATCTGCAAATTTTTGAGGTTATGCCCATGCAAAGCTACCAATATTTTATGCTAGTATCTACAAATTTATTGATATTGCAGAAAAAAACTTGAAAATATTGTGGTAGTTGGATGTTTTCTGGGACAAAAATGCGGTCTGTTCGAATGATTTGCCTTTTTTATATTGATTATCATAAATAACTCATTTATTTGTTGATAATACTTGCAACGAATGGTGGCTTTGTGTGCATCAATGAAACAGCTATCTGCAAACGAAGTTTGGTGGAGAACCATCAAGCCGTTAAGGCTGGGGAATTTACATAAAATTTCCATAGGTTTAACATTGAACTGAAAAAGGGGCCTTTAACCTTAAGTTGGGATCCAAAATTACTTTAATTGAGTTATCTCCCCTTTCTTGAAAAAGTAATGTGCATTATATGATACCCCTTCATGTTTCACAAATTTTTTTTCAAGGGGCATAACTCCCTCAGAACCTCTTGGATCTCTGTACCCAAGTCGAACTAAGTTTGAATTTCTAATAAACAACTTACATACAAAGTTTGGAGACAGTATGCAATTTAGTTAGTCAGAACCCTAAAATTCACAAAATTTGACCTGGGTTTTGTGGTAAACAGTTTTCATACCAAGTTTGGAGACAGTGTGTTTTTTTCATTCAAAAGTTATTAGTCAGAACCCTAAAATTCACAAAATTCAAAGTTTCAAGGGGCATAAATCCAGAACCCCTTGGACCTCTGAATTGGAAATCGAACTTGGCCTGAGTTTTGTGGTAAACAAGTTACATACCAAGTTTATAGACAGTATGTTATTTTAAGGTTCAAGGGGAATAACTCCAGAACCCCTCTGTACCCAAAATCGAACTTGGCCTGAGTTTTCTGGTAAACAACTTGCATACCAAGTTAGTGAGTTTTGTGGTAAACAACTTACATACCAAGTTTGAAGACAGTATGTTATTTCATTCACAAGTTATCAGTCAGAAACCTTCAGAGGACGGACAGAGGACAACAAACAAAGGGCGGGACGGACGGACAAACAGACAGATGGACGGACACACAACTGAAGGTATCACACAATACCTCACTACTATATGTGGCGTGGTATAAAACTAAATAATTCTTCATGTTTCATGATATAACTTTTTCAGAAGGTCCATGATATATCTTTATATTTTTGTAAGTTTTTAAATTGAAGTTCCATACCAAATCAATAAGTATACAAAATTTGAAAAAAATTACATGTCTGCATATAGAAAAAAATAAATGGCACCAAGGTGCACAAGTCGAGTTGCAACTTCAAATATAAGGTGACCAAAGTTAATGTGGAGACCCATAAATTTCTAAAATTGTCTATCTATTTAGTATTATCTTTCCTACCTAATATCCAAAATTCCAAGAATTCAAAAAGGTCTATTTTTTAGTTCCATGTCTTGACATTTCAATATATAAATCTATTTTTGTTAACTGTGACCTTGACCTTTGGCCTACTTTATCTTAAATCAAAAGAGTTCTTCTCCTCCTAATATCCAACAATATATCCAAGTTTCATTTCAATTGAGATTAAAACTTTTGGAGTTATTGTTTAGAAACCAAATTTTTCTGAAATTTTCAAACTATTTTTGGTCACTGTGACCTTGACCTTTGACCTACTCTCTCAAAAATCAATAGGATTCTACTACTACTGGTACCCAACAATATATGCAAGTATTGTTTCAATTGGGTGTAAACATTTTGAGTTATCATCAAGAAACCAAATTTTTCTGAAATTTTTCATCTTTTTTCAATCACCGTGACCTTGACCTTTGACCTACTTTATCCAACATCTAAAGGATAATTTTCTTCCTCATATCCAACAACATATCCAAGTTTCATTGCAATTGGATGTAAACTTTTAGAGTTATCATCGGGAAACCAAATTTTTCTGAAATTTTCAGTATATTTTCGGTCACTGTGACCTTGACCTTTAATCTACTTTCTCCAAAATCTGTAGGATTCCTCCCCTCCTGGTATCCAACAACATAACCAAGTTTCGTTTCAATTAGGGTCAACTTTTTGAGTTATCATCCACAAACAAATTTGTGAAAATTCAATATGAAAATGAACAACAGAAACTACAAACATGTATATAGGTCACCAGTTTTCTTCAAATTTGCACAACTCAAGATTTTTCTAGGCTGAACATTTATTTCATTTAAACTCTCACTATCTTCTGCCATTTTCAATATATTCAGTCTTTAAAATCATACATATTCAAGTTTGGTTTATATCTGCCCAGCAATGTCAAAGGAAAAGGCCCTTGAAATAACTCAACCATGGCAAGCGCAAACCACAAAAAATAGAAAAATTCAATTTAAGTTACTTAAACCTAGTTTTTCTCTACTTAAATTCAATTTAAGTTACTAAATTCGAATTAATGCTACTTAATTTAATTAAGCACAAAAAAAGAGATATTTGCTGTAAATGTGAGAAAAATGAATTAAGTAGAGAAAATGGCAATTCAACTATCATTAAGTGCACCCGAACAACATAAATTCAGTTTAATTCACATTAAGTTACTCAAATTGAATTCAAGTAGAGAAAAACTACATTTTAGTAACTTAAATTGAGTTTTTCTTATTTTTTGTAGTTCCCGCGCAAAACTCTACTTAAGTAGAATCTTCCACCTCATTAGAGTTAATATCCAAAGTTCTGTTTGAGACAATCGTTTTGATTGGCTGACTGTTGTGTTGTGTGTCTACCGTGTTGACCTTGTACCAAAATTCAATTATATAAAATAAAATACAGATTTAACAGTCTATGTTTCAACGTGTTTCAAAGAACAAAATTCATTATTTTGTTTTTGTTTATCCTTGTTTTTTTTATTTGTTTGTTTTTTTTTCAAAGCAATAGGAGTTTCCGCCGTGACGTCACAGGCTCGAAAAATTTACCTTGGTTGGCAAGAAATCGTAGTCACTGATTAGGGTCATAAAATTGTCATTTTCAATTAACTAGTAAGAAGTTGTTATTTGAGATAAATGGATAATTCATTTTGATCTAAATTATGGAATGTTTACATTTTTACAGGATGTAAAAAAATTTTAGCTTTTTATTTTCATTAAATATAAAATAAGCGTATTTGTAAACCATCTGAATTTTTTGAAAATTTCACATTTTTGAAATGCAAATGAAAAAATATTCGCCGATTTTTTCAAAAAAGTAAATCGGTAGAAAAAATATGAATATCCCAATGTTTAACATGTATTTTACAGATCCAAAATCGTGCATATAATAAAAAAGTTATTTAAGATCAAAAATTCTTTCTCAATGCTATATAGTGGCAATTATTCAGCTTTGCCAACCAAAAATGCTAATTTGCATATGTAAATTAAATTTTGTGACATCATTCTTTGGATTCGCGGAAACTCCTATTCGTAATGTCGAGATTTAATTATTACATTAATTTGTGTTCATAAGTAATATTTGAAAAAATAGTCTGCAATTGAATGTCAAACTTTAAATGTTACTTTTATTTTAATTTAATTTAGCATATCCTTTTCCAAAGAGTTCCGTATGTTGCAAATTACATGAATTTCTGTAGAAAATTTGAAAAGTAGGATAGGAGCCTTAGTCAGGAATTTAATCTCATCAAGGATTTGTATACAAATCCTTG
The DNA here is from genome assembly GCA_002080025.1 of Modiolus philippinarum. Lineage (NCBI taxonomy): Eukaryota > Metazoa > Mollusca > Bivalvia > Mytilida > Modiolidae > Modiolus > Modiolus philippinarum. The sequence continues at coordinate 113,672 of MJUU01022479.1, read as the reverse complement.
ATCTCATGTAAAAATTACAAAATATCCTTTTTTTGCTATTTTACTATATTATATCCTTTCAAATGAGTGTTCGCCGTTACATCACACACCTGAACAGGTAATTTTGGTCAGCAAGATCGAAATAGTGATAATTGATAAGGGTAATAAATATGTCATTTTAAATTCACTCGTACGAAATTGTTAAGGTATCTCAACAGACCCTTTTAATCAAAATTCTAGATTGTTTACCTTTTTAAAGGGTACAAAAACATGTATTAATTTTTTTATCGATATTTATATTCAATATCTATATAAAGCGTTACACATATGGCATTGTTGACACTTTTTAAAACCATGTAAAAAAGTTTTTCTGCAATATCTTTAAAAAAGCTATCGATAGAAAAAAAATATGAAAATCTTATAGATTATTAGGCATTCAATAGATCCAAATTCGGATGGAAAAAAACAAAACAAAACAAAACATAAAAAAACAAACCTTCAACCAATCAAAATGGTTGTTTCAAACACTACTTTGGCAATGAACTCTAATTTAGTGGAAAACGCTACTTAAGTAGAGTTAATGCACGTGCGAACCACAAAAAATAGAAAAACTCAATTTTAGTTACTAAAACAAAGTTTTTCTCTACTTAAATTCAATTCAATAAAAAATTTTATTAAGTAACATTAATATGAATTAAGCAACTAACTATCATTAAGTTTTGTAAATACATTTTCGGTGTTTTAACTAGCCTTAACAGCGCGGCAACAACAAAAATTACTTAAACTCATTTTAAGTAGCGTTAATTCCAATTTAGTAACTTAAATTGAATTTAAGTAGAGAAAAACTAAGTTTAAGTAACTTAAATTGAGTTTTTCTATTTTTTGTGGCTTGCGCTTTCCATACTTAACAATGACACTATAATTCTATGACAACAGCATACACCAATTGATGGCTAAAGCTCACATTGCCTTTTGAGCCAGGTGAGCTAACATTGTGTCAGGTAATGTGTTGACCATACAGCAACACATTCAAAATGACTCAAACATACATGTAAATGATAAAGAAAACACATTGTAAGATTTTTTCTTCTAAAACAACACGGCATATTGTAGCGTTGCTCGGCATCCAGCAATGAATTCGGCTCAAACCAGTGCTAGGGGCCGTCTTGAACTTACTATGAGGTATGAGCATAGCTTATTGTTGAAGGCCTGCCTCATGGTGACTTCAAGATGAAGAACAACAATAAAAGCATTGTTCCATTGCTTGTTTTTCCCACGTACTTGTGGAGATTTTGTCTCATTTGCTTTTACTCCATATCCCTTCACTGCTTATATTGAACCAAACTTGGTAATAATAGTACCTGGATGATTTCCTTAAAGAAATATGTACAGCATGCTCATACTTCATGTAAGATGACAGAAAGTGGGCTACATAACTAAACTTAGGACCTGGGAATTATCTACAGCCCATAGTCTAGGTGCTATATAGGATGTTTAAAGCCTCTTATTTTGATAGCAAATTGATAATTCTGATTTTAACAGCAACAGACTTACTTGACCTATTTTCTCCATTCATATTTTCTAATTCTACTGTTTGTGATTGTGGGTTGTAACTGCAAACAACAGCTTCCTACAAATAAACAACAATACCATAATTGTAAGAAAATCTTTTACCCAATGTCCATATTTTTATCACAGTACACAAAAATAAACAGCTGCGCCAAGTCGCATGATACGCCCGTCGTCATCCTTCAAAACTTTAAAGTGATTTAGGTAAGGGGTTCTCAATTCAGAAGCACCTATAACTGCCTAATTAAGCTTGATATCTCTTTAAGAAATTAATCTGCAAAGTTAAAAGTGAGCTGATCAAAGTACTTATCAGTTAGAGCGTGACATGTAATAAATTGCATTAAAATTGATAAAAAGTCCCATTACTCTTGCAAGAAAAATCGAAATTTCACGAAAAAGTATACAGACTGTAAGGTCATCACATCAAATACCTCTTCAAAGTTTGAAGTGAATTGGCCAAAGAGTTGTCAAGTTAGAGCGTGACATGTAAAAAATTGCCTTAAAATTGACGAATAAAGTCCCATAACTCTTGCAAGAAAAATCGAAATTTCACGAAAAAGTATACAAATCGTGAGGCCATCATACCCAATGTCTCTACAAAGTTTGAAGTGAATTGGCTACAGGGTTGCCAAGTTAGAGCGTGACATGTAAAAAAATCGCTTAAAATTGATGAATAAAGTCCCATAACTCTTGCAAGAAATATTGAAATTTCATGAAAAAGTATACAGATCGTGAGGCCATCATACCTAATACCTCTACAAAGTTTGAAGTGAATTGGCCAAAGGGTTGTCAAGTTAGGGCGCGACATATGAAACAGACGGACAGACGGACGGACGGACAATCAGACATTGGTATACCATAATACGTCCGTCATTAGACGGGTGTATAATAATAACAACTGCTGTTTGATAACTGCGATTGTCGAAAATTCTCAATGTAGCATGAATGTAAGTTCTATTCTTTCATAATTAAATATTTATAGTTTTAATACATAACAAAAAAGAATTGTATATTGATGGATATCAACTACATTTATGTAATTTCAAAATATAATATAAAACAAGCTTTTGGCGAGTTTATTTTATTTGAAATGATTTAACGAGAGTTGAAATCCAGCGATATACAATTTTTTTGAGGTGTTAAAACTTTTTCTCTTATGATTTTCCTTTAGTGTTTGCTTGCTTGTAACATCCCTGTTTTGTTTCAAATAACAACACCCTTGCTAAGTAACGTAAATCACGGCCAACAAGATCTAGCAGTGGTCAAATAGAAATGTCGCAAAAGTGATAGCACAACAAGCATGATGCTTAAGTTTATTCTTGGGGCTCAACCAATGTAATTCCCGTAAAAGCTTCAAAGTCTTGTTGTGTACCACAAATAACTATTTGTGCAAGGAATAGATAATGAGCATGCATCATAAGAGAATGCCTTATTATCTCACAGGTCCTAGTATATTTTACATCATACTGTAGGATAAAGAGATCGCTTATAAAAAATGAGAATAGTCTCGGGTGGCGCTCGGTTGGAAGGTTCAGAGTGTTCTGAACTAATGGTACATCCGGAACAGACAATAAAACAGAATGGAACAATGTTCGGAACAGGTTCCATCTGCGCCAAAAAAAAAGGTGGTGCAGACAGAATTCAATATGGCGACCAAAAGAATAAATTGAGAAACAATAAATGATTTTAACAGTTTTTGCAGGAAAAATGTGCTGGATTTTTGCAAATTAATACAAATTAACAACAAATACGTGGCAGACGATTTTTTTCAGAGGTTTGAGGATTGAATTTATACCCAAATCGCCTTTGAATTGACAAAAGTAGTCTTTCGAGAAATTATTGATTAACAACTGGTGTTGTAATTTTTTCATAAACTGTCTATAAAGTTATATTATTCAATTCATGACTCCGAAAACAAAAAATTAATGATTTTTAGTCAAGTAAAATTTAAAAAATATAAATAGTTTTGACAAAATTATTCTTGTGTGCTCCTTTTCGTTCGATTGGTCGCTGGAACTGGAACTGAAAGAACATGTGCAGAACTGCCCAACCAAGCGCACCCTCTATATGATGATTTGTATATGATGTTTATTAGTAAGTTGTATAAATTTCTTTTATCTTCAGCACTTGATAATGCTAGTATCACTGAACAGGCTGTGATACAAATAATAATGAATCAGTGTCAAGATGTCTCGTGTGGGTTGCTATGCCTTTCTACTATTTGTTTCAAATGATAATATGAATTTTTTGTTTTTTGGATATTGTCTTAACAACATATACCTTATATCTTTAATTTCTAATCATGTACCTTATATTCTGAAATTTCTGGTGTATAGGTCTCTGACAACTCTATAATCTACAAAACATAACACAACTAGAATGAATATTGAAAAACAATATGTGGTAAATTGAGGTGATGTATGGGTGTATTACACTGAAAATATTCTGATATTTCTGGTGTATAGGTCTCTGACAGTTCTATAATCTACAAAACATAATACAACTAGAATGAATATTGAAAAACAATATGTGGTAATTTGAGGTGATGTATGGGTATATTACACTGAAAATATTCTGAAATTTCTGGTGTATAGGTCTCTGACATCTCTATAACCTACAAAACATAACACAACTAGAATGAATATTGAAAAACAATATGTGGTAATTTGAGGTGATGTATGGGTGTATTACACTGAAAATATTCTGAAATTTCTGGTGTATAGGTCTCTGACATCTCTATAACCTACAAAACATAACACAACTAGAATGAATATAGAAAAACAATATGTGGTAATTTGAGGTGATGTATGGGTGTATTTCACTGTGTATTCTGATATTTCTGGTTTATAGCTTTCTGACATCTCCACAGCCTACAAAACATAATACAACTAGAATGTACAGTTCAAAAGAAAACAATGCATGCAATTAGCTGTATGTAAATTCAGAAATTTTCATGTTTTTATTTTTGGGCCCATAAAGAGAAGGCATTGCAGAATTAAATTACATGTTTTGGGATTATTTTTGTTAAAGGATTGCTGTTTTCTTCATCTTTAATTTCTTACATGTATATCCACTTATTTTGACACTTGTTTAGATTTTATCTGCACTGAAGAGACATAAGTTGTCGAAATGCGCATATGCAGAATTTAAATTCACAGTAACTTCGGTATTTAGTTATTTGTTTATATTCTGTTTGGTCTCCTAAATGTTTTAATTTGATCTGAACTGAAAAGACATGTTGTCAAAATGGCCATATGCAGAAAATACACAACAACTTCAGAATTTTTTATTACCATAAGAGGATGCTGTGCAGATAAAATCTAAGTATTTAGAAGACCATAAACTCAAAGATATTAAAATAAATTTCCAAATAAAATCAGTACTACAATATTGACTACTTGGCTGAAGAGACATAAGTTGTTGAAATGTGCATATGCAGAAACAAAATTAACAGTAACATTGGTATTTAGTCATTTGCAAAATCTGAATTTTAGAACAATTTGTTAAACTAAGGAAACTACTTCCTTGTGCATGGCTCTGTCCTTAGCTGATTTTGACTTTTTATTTACATCAATCCTTTTGGTTATACATGTACGTTCTTTATCAGATTTTACAATTTTTGGGTTTATGGTCTTCGGAATGTTTTAATTTTATCTTCATTGAAGTGACTAAGTTGTGCAAAAACTAAATTTGCAGTAGTTTTTGTATTTTGTTAATACTTAAAAATATGCAAATAGGGTTTACAAGTTTCAGATGGTTTCTAGAAATGGTTTGTGAAGAGTTCATGTGTAAACATAGAATAATGCTAAATGAAAGAAGTTACTGGCAGTAGAATAAAGAATGAATTAAAATTTTTATCTTGGTACCAGATATTCCATGAAATACTTACCTTATAAACTAATTTATCCCCTATCCTTGGGGGACCAATCAGAGCTGGAAACTTGCTGTAATTTTTATCTATTGGCACTGCTTCATATATGGCGGCTATTTCCTTCTCAGTATCTTGGTCAGTTTCTCTTTGCCCATTATAAGAATTGTTCTGCCAAATATATATATTTTGAATTCATAAATGAATGAACCATAATATACTAAGTATATACATATTTCATGAAAGTCTCTTTCAGTTTTTTCAATTTAGAACTAGATGTTGTCGGAAACGACAGCTATCCCTGCACTCCCTGTTTGACACAGAAAACAGTTGTTATACACCCTTGGCATAATTTTTTTCATTATCTTTGAAATCTACCTATTGATAGTCATTATTGTTACTAAAAGAATTCTAGGATATATGGTTGCTAAGTAGAATTCCAAAAAATAAGTGGTCTTTGNTGAGGTGATGTATGGGTGTATTACACTGAAAATATTCTGATATTTCTGGTGTATAGGTCTCTGACAGCTATATAACCTACAAAACATAACACAACTAGAATGAATATAGAAAAACAACATGTGGTAATTTGAGGTGATGTATGGGTGTATTACACTGAAAATATTCTGAAATTTCTGGTGTATAGGTCTCTGACATCTCTATAACCTACATAACATAACACAACTAGAATGAATATTGAAAAACAATATGTGGTAATTTGAGGTGATGTATGGGTGTATTACACTGAAAATATTCTGATATTTCTGGTGTATAGGTCTCTGACAGTTCTATCACCTACAAAACATAACACAACTAGAATGAATTTTGAAAAACAATATGTGGTAAACTGAGGTGATGTATGGGTGTATTACACTGAAAATATTCTGATATTTCTGGTGTATAGGTCTCTGACAGTTCTATAACCTACAAAACATAACACAAATAGAATGAATATTGAAAAACAATATGTGGTAATTTGAGGTGATGTATGGGTGTATTACACTGAAAATATTCTGATATTTCTGGTGTATAGGTCTCTGACAACTCTATAACCTACAAAACATAACACAACTAGAATGAATATAGAAAAACAATATGTGGTAAACTGAAGTGATGTATGGGTGTATTACACTGAAAATATTCTGATATTTCTGGTGTATAGGTCTCTGACAGTTCTATAATCTACAAAACATAACACAACTAGAATGAATATTGAAAAACAATATGTGGTAATTTGAGGTGATGTATGGGTGTATTACACTGAAAATATTCTGAAATTTCTGTTGTAAAGGTCTCTGACAACTCTATAGCCTACAAAACATAACACAACTAGAATGAATATTGAAAAACAATATGTGGTAATTTGAGGTGATGTATGGGTGTATTACACTGAAAATATTCTGATATTTCTGGTGTATAGGTCTCTTACAGTTCTATAACCTACAAAACATAACACAACTAGAATGAATATTAAAAAACAATATGTGGTAAACTGAGGTGATGTATGGGTGTATTACACTGAAAATATTCTGATATTTCTGGTGTATAGGTCTCTGACAGTTCTATAACCTACAAAACATAACACAACTAGAAT
>MJUU01022479.1:76491-106559 GCA_002080025.1 Modiolus philippinarum | reverse complement strand
AGGTCTCTGACAGCTATATAACCTACAAAACATAACACAACTAGAATGAATATTGAAAAAGAATATGTGGTAAACTGAGGTGATGTATGGGTGTATTACACTGAAAATATTCTGAAATTTCTGGTGTAAAGGTCTCTGACAACTCTATAACCTACAAAACATAACACAACTAGAATGAATATTGAAAAACAATATGTGGTAATTTCAGGTGATGAATCAGTGATGAATTCACCGTGTATTCTGATATTTCTGGTTTATAGCTTTCTGACATCTCCACAGCCCGGTGCATTTTATTTGCGCACTTTTGCATATCATTTGCGCACATTTTTTATTTCATTTGCGCACTTTTTGTATTTCATTTGCGCACTTTTTTTATTTCATTTGCGCACATTTCTATACCAAGATATATCATAAGTTTTCATAAAGGTATTAAATATTTTTTTTCTTTAGCCACACCCCTTCCATCAGCCGGACATTTGTCCATTGTCCCCTGCTCACCGCTGGGAGGTGGAAATTTGCATCGACATCAAATCGAAAGCATCGTGTATAACCTGTCTGTTTCGTGGTAACGTTGGATACCTTTTGCGTCTTTGTCTGTATACAGCAAGAGATAAGCTTTTCAAATCTGCTGATGTAAAAATGTTCTTCGTCAGATTGAAGTAGTTCAGTTCTTATAAGTTTGGCTGGCCTAGATCACACGTCTTAATTATGTACTGCATGTGTTTTTGTTTGTTGTTTGTTCTTTTTTTAAGATTTTTTTTATATACACGATTCAAAAGCTCATAAGAGTTTATGTTATATTGTTATTATATATCTTTTTTAAATAAAGCTTTTGAACTTGAACTTGAACATCAGTTTCTGCGTTCCTTTTTACATTGGTCCTTATCACAATGATAAAATGCACAAATGAAAGAAAATTTGTGCGCAAATGATATCCTACCTAATCCCAAAAAGTGCGCAAATGAAATGCAGCCCCACAGTCTACAAAACATAACACAACTAGAATGTACAGTTCAAAAGAAAACAATGCATGAAATTAGCTGTAAGTAAATTCAGAAATTTGCATGTTTTTATTTTTGGGGCCCTCAAAGAGCAGGCATTGCAGTATGAGATTACATGTTTTGGGATTATTTTTGTTTTAGAATTGCTGTTTTCTTCATCTTTAATTTCTTACATGTATATCCACTTATTTTGACACTTGTTTATATTCTGTTTGGTCTTCTAAATGTTTTGATTTGATCTGCACTGAAAAAACATGTTGTCAAAATAGCCATATGCAGAAAATAAATTTACAGCAACTTCAGAATTTTTCATTACCATTAGAGGATGCTGTGCAGATAAAATCTAAGCATTTGGAAGACCATAAACTCAAAGATATTAAAATAAAGGACAAGGTGTGATAAGGGCTTCATTTGGCAACAGATTCCAGTCAATTTCTAAGTTGCACCTCAAGATTATCTTTCATGGTCAATTCAAAGTTGAAATATCATTTACATAAAAAATACAAAAATCAGAACCACTATGATGTCACAAAAGGTACAGTTATGACGTCATGAAAAGGCTACTTTTGAGCACTGATTTTCATAGAAATATACCAAATTTGGCAGATTTTAGAACAGTTTTCCTAACCGGAAACATCGAGCACATTCAAGAAACAATTCGATAATTTACCAACTTCTTGGTACACATGAATTGAACCTCTCATATGAATATTTTTGTGGTTCTTGCATGTGTTCTATATTTCCTATACAGAAAAACTAGTCAAAATTGGTCAAATTTGTCAGTTTTCAACAAAATTGTCAATTTATCCCTTCTTATACACTCAAAAACACAGTAGTGATACATCAATATTTGAGAAATGTTACTGTTTACTGAAAAGCAACACCAGTAAAACATTTCAATGAGAAAACTCTATGAATTCAGCCAAATCTTTTTTTCAGGCAAAATAAGGCTCTTATTGCCCCTACTCCTTTCCAAATAAAATCAGTTTTCAGGTCAGCACTGCAATATTGACTACTTGGCTGAACAGACATAAGTTGTCGAAATGTGCATATGCAGAAACTAAATTAACAGTTACATCGGTATTTAGTCATTTGCAAAATCTGAATTTTAGAACATTTTGCTAAACTAAGGAAAATACTTCCTTGTGCATAACTCTGTCCTTAGCTGATTTTGACTTTTTATTTACATCAATCCTTTTATTTATACATGTACGTTCTTTATTAGATTTTACAATTTTTTGGGTTTATGGTCTTCTGAATGTTTTAATTTTATCTTCATTGAAGTGACTAAGTTATTGAAATGGCCATATGAAAAAACTAAATTTGCAGTAGTTTTTGTATTTTGTTACTACAATTAGAAATATGCAAATAGGGTTTACAAGTTTCAGATGGTTTCTAGAAATGGTTTGTGAAGAGTTCATGTGTAATTATAGAATAATGCTAAATGAAAGAAATTACTGGCAGTAGAATAAAGAATGAATTAAAATTTATATCTTGGTACCAGATATTCAATGAAATACTTACCTTATAAACTAATTTATCCCCTATCCTTGGAGGACCAATCAGAGCTGGAAACTTGCTGTAATTTTTATCTATTGGCACTGCTTCATATATGGCCGCTATTTCCTTCTCAGTATCTTGGTCAGTTTCTCTTTGCCCATTATAAGAATTGTTCTGCCAAAATATGTAAATCTTGAATTCATACATGAATGAACCACAATATATTAAGTATATACATATTTTATGAAAGGTCTTTCAGTTTTCAATTTTGAATAAAACATGTAAAATTAAGAACTAAAATAAAACTAGATAATGGCGATCTGCTGATCACAATTAGATACCCCCACCCATAGGCAATCCGAGTAGTTGCAGGAAATTTCTCACAAAGCTAACTAAATTTATCATCCAGAACTATAAAATTTACAGATTTTGCCTAAATAAAGGGCAATATCACTGGAACGCATAATATGATCACAGTCTAAACCCAGCTAGACCTGTATTTTAAATGTAAATAGTAATCTTGTCTCAAAATTTTAAAAATCTTCTCTCAAGGCAAACTCAAGTTATCATCCAGAAACCATAAAATTGAGCGATTTTGTCCAAATCAAGGGCAATAACTCTGGAAAGCGAAATCCAATCACAATCAAAATTGAACTTGACCTGTATTTTTATAATTAGTAACATTAACACTGTCCAGAATCCCAAAATATTAAAATTTTCTCACAAAGCTACCTGAAATTATCATCTGGAAACTATAAAATTTACAGATTTTACCTAAAATCAAGGGCAATAAATAACTCTGGAACACATTATACAATCACGGTCAAAACCAGACTTGACCTGTATTTTATAAAAAGTAACCTTGTCCTAAAATATTAAAAGCAAACTGAAGTTATAATCTGGAAACCATAAAATTTACAGATTTTGTCTTAAATCCAATCATAGTCAAAATCAAACGTGACCTGTATTTTATGAATAAAAACATTATCCCAAAATATCAAAATTTTCCTTCAAAGCAAACTCAAGTTATCACCCAGAAATGAAAGTGTGACAGACAGATGAACAGAATGACAGATGGACAAGAGGAATCCTATATATCCCCACCTTTACGAAGAAAAATATGTAATGTGCAAACATATCATTATTTGCACTGAAAATATGTCAAAGCTGGAATTATTCAATTGAGCATATTGGGAGTTTCTTCTGAAATACTCGGCAAGTCTGCAGCTGCTAGAATTAAAGAGTAATCTCCAGTTAGAGAATTATGTGTAGGCAGATAAATGAACAGAGAGACGTAGAGTTACCTTAATACTGGTACATCCGCTAACAAACAGGCATACATGTATAATTATTTGTTTGCTGTTGCCTATTCAGATATATATACATTTCCATTGTGGGAAGGTACATGTAGGAAGGCAAATATTTTTTGCTAATTCATGGGGGAAAAATATCAACCATCTATTATTGTTGATAAATTACATTTCTGCATGTGTGAAAAATAACTAAGGCATCAATCAATTAAGTGTGAAGTTGTTTACACGAGATTTATATGTTACACAATCAAAACATAAGTCAATTAATATATTGTGTTATAAATAATGCAAAATGTATAATGCCATTTTTGTGTCGCCTGCTGTAAGCAGAGTCGACACATAGGAATTACTATCTGTCGTCTTACGTCGTCATCCTGCGTCGTCTGTCCGTTTTTGAATCCGCAACTCCTTCAAAACTACTATTCCAATTCCAACTAAACTTTCAGGATATGTTGTTCACTTTGTGTAGATGTGTACCTGATACTTAGAATTTTGATTTTACAGATTTTAGATGTTCACTGAGCCATAATTGCTCATTTGTGAGTCCATCGGTTTTGAATCTGCAACTCCTTCAAAACTGCTAGTCCAATTCCAATCAAACTTTCAGGATATGTTTTTCACCTGATGAAGATACTCACCTGATACTTAGAATTTTGATTTTACATATTTCAGAGGTTCACAGAGCCAAAATTGCTCATTTGTTATTCTGGTTTGTTAATCCTCAACTCCATCATAGCTATTATAAAGTCAGATACCAACCAAACTTGCAGGATATGTTGTTCACCTAGTTTAGTTGTGCACCTGATACTTACAATTTAGGTTTAACAAATTTTAGAGGTTCACAGAGCCAAAATTGCTCATTTGTTAATCTGGTTTGTTAATCCGCAACTCCTTCAAAACTTTAATTCAGTTTCCAACCAAACTTGCAGGATATGTTGTCCATCATATCTTGTTGTGCATCTGATACGTAATATTTTGATTCTACAGAGTTTAGAGGTTCACTGAGCTAAAATAACTCATTTGTTAATTTAGTTTGATAATGTGGGACTCTTTCAAAACTATAAGTCATATTCCAACCAACCTTTCAGAATATGTTGATCACTTGATATAATTGTGCACCTGGTACTTCCAAATTTTGATTTTACAGATCTTAGAGGTTCCCTGGGCCAAAAATGGCTCTTCTTTAGTGCAGGCTACACAAGTGTTCCATGGAACACCCATCAATTTTTGTATATAGTTGTTCATGTAAAACTTACTTGTAAAATAAATGAAACATTGGTGGATTGTGTATCAAGTTGTTCAAGTAAAACTTACTTGTAAAATAACTGAAACATTGGATAATTTTGTATTGAGCTGTTCCTCTTTGGTCAGTTCAGCATACTGTTTAAGATTCTGTTTTTGTTTTCCACGACTTCTAGAATAAACAGCGACACCATTTGTCAAATAACTTGTAGACAAAATTGATGGTTGTTCATTAACTTGATTTGATGAATATTCATTAGCAGTTGAAGGCAATTTAGCAGGCTTTTTGTCACTTAAAGTATTACTGTAAGATTTGGAATGTATTGATACAGGGCTGTAATAAGTTGTGTCCGAGTTCGTTTGACCTTGATCAACCTTTGTTGTCTCTGAATAATTATACATTGCACTGTTGTTTTGAAATTTGTCTGTTACATTGTGATCGTCACTTTCGTAACTGTCTGACTGAAAGACTCTGTGTTGACTATTTATATTCTGTTCAGTATTTGTTACACTTTGTTTTCCAGTGTCCCAGTACCATTTATTTTCTGTGTTGTTAATTTTTGCAGCTTCCACTACACCTTTATCTGTGGCAAGTTCAACTTCACTTTTTCTTTTCCTTTTCCTAACCCTCTTTCTCTTTCTATTTCTTTTTTTTCCTTCTCCCTTAGTATCGTCAAGGTTGTCATTTTGATTCTTTTCTTTACTCTGTTCAACACAGATATTTATTTCGTGGTCAACATTTTCTGAAACATCACAGCTATACTGTGTGACTGTTTCACATCTTGAGGAATTTTGTTCCCCACTGTCTTGTCTAACAGCTGTTGAATTTTCACAAAGTTGTTTATTGACATTTTCTGTAATTTTCTCCTCCTTTTCTAGTTTTTGTTTCTTTTTCTTTTCTTTCTTTTTTTCAATATCACTGTCTATCTCATGCTTCCTTTTCTTGTGTTTTTGTCTGACAGGTGAGGTTTCCATAGCAACAAAATCATCTTTAGATGTTGTCACTGTCAAGCCAACTCTTTCTTCAGAATTATCAACAAGCAAAGAATGTTTTTCAGTTTTACATAAAGCATTTAGTCCTTGACCATTGTCATCCTCTAGTGTATCTTTATCACAGATTGATTCCAAATGTTTCTCTCTTTTTTCTTTCTTTTTCTTTTTCTTGTGAACTTTACATGAGTTTTCTCCATCCTCCACTGCATTTTCTAATAAAATTGTTTGGTTTTCAAAACTGCAATAAGTAAAATTAAAACACATGATCAAATAGAATCCATAGGATATATTTACAATAAAAGGATATAGAGTAAATGTACATGAGACAAAGTTTCTACCAATAAAAAGAAAAACACTTTTATTGTTGTTCTTTATCTCAACGCCACCGTTAGGTCTCCAATAATGAGCTTGCTGAGATAAATGCCATTCAAATTTTACCACCCACATACTCATCCATTCACAGCTGGAGAAAGTGTACCTAATTCCCTGAATAGAAAATAGCCCCAACACAGCAAAATTAATTACCAATGTTGTTTTGATCTCTTGTCAACAAACATAACAGTCTATGCCAATAGTCGCAATTTTTGACTAATATGACCCGTTTTTGGCTAATTTAACATGAAACATCTGATTTTTAGCCAATTCTCCTTTAGATTAGACATGCACAGTTATTTTAGTCAATTCTTAATATATTATCCATGTGCCTTTTAAATTAGACTTGTCATTGTAAAATTAGCCATGTCCCAGTTAAATTAGACATTTTTTTATAAAATCAAAAGGTGAAAAACAGTGATGTGTTTAACCTCCCCAAATTGATATACAATAGTATTGTTGGGCAATTCAAAATGACCCGGAATCCCTTAATTAGCCATTAAGGGAGTATGAGTGTCAGAAATTTTGTAATTAGAATTAAAATTCTGACCTTTTGTTTTGAAGAGCACTGGTAATGGAACAACTTAAGCAAAAAATTTTGAAAATCCATGAAGGAATTTTTGATATATAAGACATCAAAATTTTGGCGGGAAACAGTTCTCTCTAGAGTTTTCCTTTAATTTGCATAAAATGTTTATATGCATTTAAATATATGAAAATATAATTGGAAGTTGATTAAATTTTATACACTGTCTATTTTATACATTTTAAAGTGACCTATGACCAAGAAAATATGATCCATGTGCAAAAAATTCTAACAGTGTTTCAATGGATATAACCCGAGGATATCGAATGCTTCTGAAAATCTGAGGCTCGTACTCCCTTAACAAAAGCAATTCTCCAAAAACTTTTTCCAATATATTCTGTAGTTAAGCAATGCCTGTTGGTAAAAAAGAATAACACCTATAGCTTACTCAAATTGCTAAATTGGTTACACTATAGAATTGAAAAAAATGTCAATCATAGATTGCAATCCCCCCTCACCTTTTAATTTTTATGTACCCAAAGTTTTGAAAATGTATATATAGGAATCATCAATAAAAATTTAATTCAAAATTAAAGATTTTTGCAGACTTACTATTGAAAACAATTCTAATTATTGTAAGGATTTGAGAGTTTTATGAAATTTACCAAAACCAGAATCAAATATTTTTGCAGTGTTACTATTGAAAACAATCACTGCTACTGTAAGGAATTGAAAAAAGTAGGGTTGCTAGGTTGAATTCCCCCAAAAATACTGGTCTTTGAGGATTTCAGATATATTTACCAGAACAAGAGCAGAAGATTTTTGCAGTCTTTCTATTGAAAACAGTGATTCGTAACGTAAGGAATTGAAAAAGGTATGGTTGCTAGGTAGAATTCCAAAATTGACAGGTCTGTAAGATGTTCAGAAAATTGACGAAAATAAGAATCAAAGTTTTTGCAATCTGACTATTGAAAATTATCATCATTACTGTATGGTTGCTAGGTGGAATTCCAAAAAATAACAGGTCTTTACAACTTTCAGGAAATTTACCAAAATAAGAATCAAAGTTTTTTGCAATCTGTCTTTGGAAAATGATCATCATTACTGTTAAGAATGGAAAAAGATGTGGTTGCTAGGTACAGACTGGGAAGTGGTTGAAATAGAACAATAGAAATTGAGCTCTCAATTAAATGAGGTAGAAATGTTACTTTTTGGATTGTTTACCATAGATGCATAATTATAAAAGTTATTTCCAATTAAAAAGATCCTTATATTTTTCATTCCTTTATTATGAATTTATATGAAAACAACGTATATTGCTGCAGGTGAACGCATAGATGCATATACGATGCACAAATTGGCATAAAAGATCAAGTTAGTGTCTGTCTTTCAAAGTGGATCCCCAAAAAGGCCATCTTTAGATTTTACCCAAAATTTGTATACGGATTGCCAATATCCCTGTTAATCCATGTGAAAACTTTTATATCCTCCCCTTGTAGCTTTTCTCCAGAATAAAAGTTCAAACACGATCGAATTTTTATCTCCTTTGCATTCTTTCCGAGGTTTCTTTCGGGAATCAACTTTGTATAAATAGGAAACTGTCATAAAATCTCTCTAAAAGAATACCAAATAGAAACCACCCTTAGATTACACCTCAAATACTAATTAACACGTGTCCGAAAATCTTGAAATTAGCGAAGTGAAAATCCTTAAAAGTAATTCATTCCCCTTTGATTGCCCCATATATTTATTTCACAGTGAGTACAAATCACTCGCGAGCTAAAAATACAATGAAAAGTCCATTTTCTCCCTACTTAAAAACTTGAAAAAAGTGGATCCTGAAAAAGGCCATATGCAGAAATCAATTTCATATGGTTTATACGATGCATGATCATATATTTAATAATACTCCTAAATTTTGTTTCCGCCCATGGCCTCTGAGGGTGGCTAGATTTTTTTCTTTATTATCATAGTTTTGGCCATCAGATCAGAGTTGGCTTTACACAATGTTTTATGAATTAATCAACGACATTTGTATATATCTCATATATCTGTTCCATACAGCGATTGTTGCAGCATAGGATACATAGTATGTGAAATGTAAAAGAAATACCGCAAATATCAGAAATTTGATTTTTTTTAACCGTGGCTGTGTCATAACACATCTTGTTTATTTGAGGAGATGGCAGGTAAACAAATTTACAGGGGAGACCATTTTTATGAACTACTTCCCCGCCTGGGTAGAATTCCAAAAAATAACAGGTCTTTAAGACTTTCAGGAAATTTACCAAAATAAGAACCAAAGTTTTTGCAATCTGATTATTGAAAATTACATCATGATCATAACTGTAAGGAATAGAAAAAGATATGGTTGCTAGGTTGAATTCCAAAAAAATAGCAGGTCAGGAAATTTATCAAAATAAGAATCAAAGTTTTTTGCCATTTGACTATTGAAAATTATCACTGATAAAATAAGGCACCAAAAAAGATATGGTTGCTAGATAAAATTCCAAAAAGTAATGAGTCTTTGAGAGTTTCAGGAAATTTACCAATATAAGAATCACATTTTTGAAGTTTCAGTGTTCATACTAGCTGATGACATTAAAGAGTTGCTTAATTATATGATTTTATGTTTTAAATTAATAGAATTTCAAAAAGTATTTTCAGGAAATTTACCAAATTTGGCACCAAAGTCGAAATTCTAAAAGCAATTCAAGTTATTCCCCATGAAAATGCAAGCCACAAGAGGAATTTATACATAAAGTTCCAGTCATATGCTGAGTACTTATTGTTTTATGTTTTTTGGTCCCTTAAGGGCATGCCACCAGGGGTCATACCAAATGTTCGCTATCATTAGCAAATAAGATCAACATAATGGAACTCATATAGAAAGTTTCAGCTTCCAAACATAAATACTTCAGAAGATTTCGCATATTACTAGATAACTACAAATACAATTTCACTCATTATTCCACCCTGAGGGCAAATTTCAAAATTCTGAAACCTTCAGCACAGACAATTTTTATAGTGTTACTTACACCCTTAAAACAAGGTTTCTGCAACTTAAGATGTAAGAGAAGTTCAAGCTGAATCATTTTTTTCGTTTTTTTGGACCCCTAATGGCCATGCCCTGAGGGGTCATAAGAAAATTCCGATGCCCTCTGAGAAGTTGCTACATAATATGTGAGTCAATTCATGGGTTTCAACTTTCTAGCCCTAATAGCCTTGGAGATTTCTTCGATTATTGGATGTCGCGAAAATTTGTTTTCGCCCATAATTTGCCCCTAAGGCTTTTACAGAAACTTTGAACCCATAGTGCACTAGTGCAGATCATACTTTAGTATGATGCCAAGTTTTTCTAATTTGTATCTCTAATAGCTCCAGAGCTATCAGGGAGCACTACACACATACATAGGCATGTACGGACAGACTGCATTACATAATCCCCCCTTTCGCTAAGCAGGGGTATAACTAGTAGACCTTCAAGGTCATACACAATAGACGATAAATATGTAACATTGAATTGGAATACGAAAAAAAATAGTCCATAAAAACTATTAAGTTACCTCAATCATGAATATCCCCAACCATAGTCCTTTTTGGGATTCATGGCCAGCGATGTTATTTGATATAATTTATCTGCCTCAAGGCAATAAATTTTACCACAGAACAACTTTAAAATGCCACCATACACCTCAAAATGTCCACCGTATACTTCAATGATAATAATTAACTCATTTTGAGACATGATAAAGTAATTTTTAACTGTTTTGAGCTCTTTATTTGAATTAAAAGTTTGAAGTTAGTTAGTACGGGGGAAACAATTCACTGTATGTACTGAAATCACAGCATTTTTATAACTGTTCGGTTTTCAATATTCAATAGGCCCCTTATGATATGAACAATATAACTCCGATTACATTTGCACTGAAAAAAATATTATATGCCTTCTTTTGAAAGCATTTTTTCTATTGCAAAATAAAAAAAATACTTTACGTTTTTAGAATAAATCATTCAATTTATTCGTATTATTTCAATCTTCAGCGATGTCATAAGCAACCTCAGTTGTAAGAGGGGCGGAGTTCACACTACAAAAAAAATTAAAATGTATCGCCATATGTATCGTAATGCAGGTAGAATATCGCAATACGTATCGTTTGCCAAAAAGGTGTTTCGTTACACCCCTAGAAGCTAGTCAAAATAGATCAGTAATGCTGAACTACAACAAGCAATAGCGGTTGAGCAATGGAATATAGACTTCAATATACATGATATAGTACAACTCTAATTAATTTTGTTGTTCATTTCAATTATGATCTTATAAAATGTCGATTTCTTGGGCTTTCTGAGTCCCAATGCCAATTGCGATTGGTTATCTTTTTTGTTAATTATTCCTCTTTCACATGGAAATTGTTAACATTTGTTCCAGGACGTATTTATATTATAAAGATATCTACTGAGTAATTGACTTTCCTTTGATGTTTGATAACTTGTGTTATCTGGAATACAAATGTATATGTAAAATTTAATGTCCACTAAACCCAAAATACCTTTTAACAAGAATAGAATTCCTGGGTCTCCCGCCAGTCAAGCAGTATACTAGTATACTGTATATGAAATTGCAATATTTTCAAACATTCAGGGCTGTTCCAGAATTAAATGTGTGGGTTACAAAAAAAATTGAGGCTGATGTTTGAGGCTAACATTTGGTTTAAAATCCATGAAAATCTGTCAAAATTTGTAGGCAAGAGAGCCTTTACAGGGTCCATTTTTCGATGTGAAAGAGTCATAATTTTGGTCAAAGTCCCATTATTACTCTGTCAACAAGAGTTGTCAGAAGACAACATAGCTCGCCGGGGATTCCAGTAACCTCAATGTACAATAAATTCAAAAGTAATAAAAAGCTTTCTCCACAAGAAAGTCACATATCAAATATAAACACCGTATCACTAAACAACTTAATTCTAGAAGCAAAGTTAAAGTTTTTAAAAAATTGCCCTCAGGGCAAGGTCAAGGTCAAAATGTCTACAAATATTGTACCATTAGAAAGCTTTCATCAAAAGAACCTCACGTACAAAATATGAACACCCTACCACTAAACAACTTAATTCTAGAAACAAAGTTAAAGTTTTTAAAAAATTGCCCTCAGGGCAAGGTCAAGGTCAAAATGTCTGCAAATATGGTACCAAAGAAAGCTCTCACCATAAGGAAGTTACATACAAAATATAAACACCCCACCACTAAAGGCCTACCTTCTAGAGGCAAGGTTAAAGTATTTTATAAATTGCCCTCAGGGTAAGGTCAAGGTCAAAATGTCTACAAGTATGGTACCAGAAGAGAGCTCTCATCATAAGGAAGTTACATACCAAAGATGAACACCCTACAACTAAAAGCCTACCTTCTAGAGGTAAGGTTAAAGTTTTTTTTTTTTTTAAATTGCCCTCAGGGCAAGGTCAAGGTCAAAATGTCTACAAATATGATACCAGAAGAAAGCTCTCATCAAACATGTCTTAAGGAAGTTACATACCAAATATGAATACCTTACCACTAAAAGCCTACCTTCTAGAGGCAAGGTTAAAGTTTTTTACAAATTGCCCTCAGGGCAAGGTCAAGGTCAAAATGTCTACAAGTATGGTACCAGACAAGAGCTCTCATCATAAGGAAGTTACATACCAAAGATGAACATCCTACAACTAAAAGCCTACCTTCTAGAAGCAGGGTTAAAGTTTTTAAAAAATTGCCCTCAGGGCAAGGTCAAGGTCAAAATGTCTACAAATATGATACCAGAAGAAAACTCTCATCATAAAGAAGTTACATACCAAATATAATACCCTACCACTAAAAGCCAACCTTCTAGAGGCAAGGTTAAAGTTTTTTACAAATTGCCCTCAGGGAAAGGTCAAGGTCAAAATGTCTACAAGTATGGTACCAGAAGAGAGCTCTCTTCATAAGGAAGTTACATACCAAAGATGAACACCCTACAAATAAAAGCCTACCTTCTAGAAGCAAGGTTAAAGTCTTTAAAAAATTTCCCTATGGGCAAGGTCAAAGTCAAAATGTCTACAAATATGGTACCATTAGAAAGCACTCATCATAAGGAAGTTACATACCAAATATAAACACCCTATTGGTAAAAGCCTACCTTCTAAAGGCAAGGTTGAAGTTTTTTTTTTTAAATTGCCCTCGGGTCAAGGTCAAGGTCAAAATGTCTACAAATATGGTACCAGAAGAAAGCTCTCATCATAAAGAAGTTACATACCAAATATGAACACCCTACCACTAAAAGCCTACCTTGTAGAGGCAAGGTTAAAGTTTTTTTAAAAAATTGTCCTAAGGGCAAGGTCAAGGTCAAAATGTCTACAAGTATAGTACCAGAAGAAAGCTCTCATCACAAGGAAGTCACATACCAAATATCTACAACCTAGCTATTCAGGTCTCAATTCCACAAGCCAGGTTAAAGTTTTGCTGACGCCGACACTGGGGTAATGACAATAGCTCTCCAGACATTCGTCCCGGCGAACTAAAAAGTATTGACTGAGGCTGATTTTAAAACTTGACCAAACTTGACCAAGGTATAATTGATATAAAGATTTGGTATAAATTTCATGAAAATCTGTCAAAATTTGTAAGCATGACAGTGCTTACAAGGTCAATTTTTGGATAAAACGGAGTCATTATTTTGGTCAAAGTCCCATAACTCCATAAAAAAGTACAGACTGAGGCTGATTTTTGAACTTGACCAAGGTATTAGTAGTATTAACATTTGGTATAAATTTCATGAAAATCCGTCAAAATTTGTAGGCATGAGAGTGCTTACAAACAAGTGTGATGGAATTAGTTATCAAGTTATCGTTTTCTTGAAGGAATTTTTTCTGTTATCAGGTTATGAATAGAATAGAATAAAATACTTTGTTTGACCAAATCAAGGCCCACAACAGGGCAAATGACAACAATATGATAACATCAAAATATTCAAATATCAGAGAGCTTGAAAAAGTTAGAAAATACTTTTAAACATTAAAAATGTCTCAAAATATATCAAATATTTTCAATGAAGTTTTTGGTTACAGGGCCTAATCTATAGTGCATTTAGGGCCAAATTTCGGCCCCATTCCCAATTGGCAAAAAACATAATTTTTCCTAATTTCAAGGTATAAAATTCCCAATTTTGTTTATGTCCAACAACGTCTTTAAAAAGTTTTAGTTTCGTGTTTTGTTCACCTGAAATAGAGTGGCAACTATCAGTTTTCAGTAAACCAGTCACCTGATACCATGGAAATGAAAGCTCAAGAGGAATACCGAACGCTTGCTCTGGTTCCTACATTTCCGGTTTGTTTTACACTTACTTTCATAAAATATTGGGTACCAGATTGTTTATTCATCAAGGTCTCTGAAGTAGAAATTGTCAAAATTGGCACCCAATGGATTCATAACTTTATTAAGGCACAGAAATTTAAGCAATAAAAGCTGTTTTTACTAACAAAGTGAGTGAAACTAACTGTTTGTTTCACTCACTATGTACAGTCTTCAATGTGTGAGGCTATATATTTCAACTTCCAATCGAAAATTGATAAAATTTTGATTCCTCTGATCAGAGTTTGGATTTTTTTATTAACTGGCACCGTCATTAAAGCCCTTCTGTGTGAAGGGACAGCCCGAGGTAGTTCAGTAGTTGACGTGTCACTTTTAAAACTATAAAAACTTCTGGAATTGGAAGTTTTGAACTTGAACCAGGGACTATACATTACACTTGATAATGTGATTTCTTGATTCAAACATGATAACTTTGAACAAACTTTGCAGTAAAAAAGAGACATGTTACATAAATCAACTGTTGAACAGACTACCTTTTCCCAATTTTGAACAAATTTACCCAATTTTAAAGGTACAGGACCAGAGTTCGAAAAAGCAGCCAGCCCGCCTGCCTGCCTGAAGCAGGCTAATTTTCAGCAGGGCAGGCTACTATTTTCAAAAATTTGTTTAGCTATTTGGCAAAAATTTTAAGATATTGAATTCAGGGCTGGCAACATTTTGCAATGAGTTTCCTACCCTGCACAGGACCCTGTGTAGAAAAGGTGGGATTAACCCCTGGGTTAACATTTTAAGGTGTTTGGTGGTGTTCGGTGGTAAAAAGACACCGACTGCTCCGACAGGAATGGTAGGGATAAATTTGAGAGAAAAATTGTAAATTAGCTGTGTCGGCAGTATATCACTGCTGTTCACTGAAATCATTGGAAAAACAACAGAGAATTTTTTTGAAATTGTGAGCTATAGGAGTTTCCGCCGTGATGTCACAAGCTTGAAAAATTACCTTTGGTTGGCAAGAAATCGCAGTCACTGATTAGGGTCATAAAAATGTCATTTTCAATTAACTGGTGAGAAATTGTTATTGAAGATAAATAGATAATTCTTCTTGATCCCAATTATGGAATGTTTACACTTTTACAGGATGTAAAAATTTTCAGCTTTTTATTTTTAACATACACATGTATATAGAATTTGCATATTTTGTAAACCATATAATTTTTCCAACTTTCACATTTTTAAAATTCACGTGAAAAAATATTTGTCTATTTTTATTAAAAAGTAAACCGGTAGAAAAAATATGAATATCTCAATGTTTAACATGCATTTTACAGATCCAAAATCGTGCATATAATAAAAAAGTTATCAAAGATTAAAAATTCTATCCCAATGCTATATAGTAGTAATTCTTCAGCTTTGCCAACCAAAAATGCTAATTTACATATGTAAATTAGATTTTGTGATGTCACTCATTGGATTCGCGGAAACTCCTATAATATAATTCTATATATATTAAAAACAAAAAGCTGACAACTTTTACATCCTGTAAAAGTGTAATCATTCCATAATTGAGATCAAGAAGAATTATCCATTTATCTTAAGTAACAAATTCTCACCAGTTAATTGAAAATGACATTTTTATTACCCTAATCAGTGACTACGATTTCTTGCCAACCAAAGGTAATTTTTCAAGCTTGTGACGTCACGGCGGAAACTCCTATTTGCAGTAGTTACTTTTTTCGTTTGTTTATCTGATCCAAAGATCATATATTCGACATATTATAAGTATTATTAAGTGCAACTATTCATTTTTTTCAAACTATAAAGTACTTGAAGAGTACCTGTCTTGGTGTATACATTTTGCGTTAATGCAATCGTTATCCCTCAGGATAACGGATTTCTCCCAATCAGGAAGAAAGCAACCTTGTAATGTTAAATATAATGGTACAGTTTTCCCCAGAAACTTCAATGAAATGTAACGTTGTACATCTTTTAATGTGCGTAAGTCACTAGTATCTATCAAGAGCCAAGAAGCATCAAATTCGTTATTTTCAAAGTAAACTTTTATGCGAACGTGTGTGTTCATGGGCGCAGCCATCTTGATTTTTGTGTAGTATTTCGACCTCATTCGCAGAAGAGTCAACTGTTTGTGCAACTTGTTTTGCCATTTTGTACAGTTTATCGATGTACACATATGCTGCTTTTACTTTTTTGATAGGTTCTTAATACAGAAAAAATAGCACAAAATAGAAAAAAGGGTAAAAAGTAATACACTAACAGCTGTTTCAGTACAAATGTAAACATGTGGTCTTTAAGCTGTCAACACTTTAACTTGTTACACAAAATAATGCAAGTCCTTCCCTCTCTGTTTTCACTTTTGTACACCCAATGTATACAATCTGTGTATAAATTTTGTATTACACCTAAAATTTTGTATCACTTTAACTTGTTACACAAAATAATGCAAGTCCTTCCCTCTCTGTTTTCACTTTTGTACACCCAATGTATACAATCTGTGTATAAATTTTGTCTCACTAACAGGTCAGTGTCGCTTATTATCATTTACTTAATTAAGAACGGTACCATAGCGAAATTGACGGTGCGCAGTATTACCTGATGCGCAATAACACGTGACACGAAAGTCTAAAAGCTTATACGTGTACAACAAGAGAAATCCACAAAAAAATCTCATCGAAATCCAATTAAAATAAATATTTTACATATTTTTAAAAAATGTGATTAGGGCTTTCGAACCCATTGATGAACAACAGATTACAAATTTCCTCAGAAAAACAAATTAGGTGTTTTCATATATTCATGATATTGGGCTGTAGAATATTTATTATTTATCAGATTTTGATGGGGTTTCTTTCAGTGTGATCCTAAGGAAATTTCTAATTGGTAGTATGCCAACAGATTTCATGTCACATGTACCGTAATGAGATGAATGGGTCCCAGAAGGGGGAAATCTCAAAAATCTATTTTTTCATTTTTTTCTGATTTTGATGCAGTTTTTCCATTAGATTCCGTATGAAAAATTAATATAGTGCTTAACTATTATATTTTTGTAACTTGTTTCCTTTCCCAGCTATGAGGGGCCGAACTGGGCCAAAATTGCAAATTTGCAGATTACCTAAAATTTTTATTTTTTATTGGATTTTGCTGGGATTTTTTTTCTTTGAATTCCTCTTGATATAAGCTTTCAGAGGCATGTCAATGGATTTTTCATAGCTCTTAGCGTTTCCAAGCTACATGTACAAGGGGTCAAAGGGGCCAAAATTGCAAATTTTCGAAATACCGGTATGTGAAATCTTTATTTTTCATCGGATTTTGATGGGATTTTTTTCTTTGAATTCCTCTTGATATAAGCTGTCAATAGTATGGCAACGGTTTTTGTGTAGCTCTTACCATTTCCGAGCTAACAGGTGTCAAAGGGTCCAAAATTGCAAATTTTCAAAATACATGTATGTGAAATCTTCATTTTCCATCGGATTTCAATAGGATTTTTTCTTTGGATTCCTCTTGATGTAAGCTTTCAGTAGTCTGTAGCGGATTTTGTGTAGCTCTTACCGTTTTCGAGCTATAAGGGGTCAAAGGGGCCTAAATTGTAATTATTTGAAATATTTGAAATCCTTATTATTCATCGGATTTCGATAAGATTTTTTCCTTTGGATTCTTCTTGATATAAGTTTTCAGTAGTAAGTCAACAAATTTGGCATAGCTTTTACGTTTCTGAGCAAAAGGGGCCAAAGGGGCCAAAATTGCAACTGATTCAAGCTCTTTATTGTGTCCATTTAATTACTGTATCAAGCTCTTTACTGTGTCCTCATTCATTTTGAATTACACTTGTTCACATTTTAGTATCCGAAATGCTGTGGTGGTATCATGCTGCCCTCGGCGTAGCCCTTGATTCTTTAAAGGGGCAGGACTATAATGCTAAAAGCAATCCCAGCCATCCATTTGTGCCAAGGAACATTATGCTAAAATTTCATATGGTTTAGTCTACTAGAACTGAAGTTATTGCATGAAAACAAAGTGTCTACAGATGCCGACACCGCCACCAGTATCATACTATAGATCATGAATATACTACCTCAAAATGGTTTTGCGGTCATATGAAAATGTAAAAATGGTAAACCAAACTTACAGCATATTTAACATGTTGAGACCCACTTTATGACCTAGCTGTAATAATACTTATCCATGTTTACCAGATTTTTATCATTTACCTTCCAACGAAATCTTACTTTGCATTAGTTAGCATTGTGCCAGATTTGACCTGTTTACCATTGTTATTTGTCAAGGTAATTCATTACATCATGTACTTCATTTCTCCAAGCGTAGTAATTTCTTTTGTTATCCAGTATTCCACAGTCTAGGCATTTACTAGAAACTGTAATATTACACAATTTTGTAACAATGCATTTCTACTAATGTTTTATATAACAAAAAAAGTGTAATACAACAAAAACAGTCATTCCTCTCTGAAACATGAAAGCCTACCAGAGAATTCAACTTTGTGAACAATATACTGATATATTTTACCTCTGGAAAAATTATTCACAACTCTTCTAAAACTGTTCAACATAAGAAATTTTATCAATTTGAATTTCATATTACAAAAATCAATAATATAAACTTTATGTAATCTAAAAAGTTTATAACAGAAAACTGTAATACATGTATAACAAAACCTGTCAACTTGCTAATAAACAAGACATCAGGCTGTAGCATAATGATGAGGAAAGCGTGTATATTTGTTTTGCACATCTGGAAAAATTATTGTTGACCTACTGTACCAAAAATTTTTTCGCTATAGAAGTAATGGATATTTAATTGGTTTTGTGTTTGTCAGAATTTTATCTGATAATCTCTTTAACAGGAATAAGTAAATATTAATGTTTGACATACAAAAATGAATTCTGAAGCTTCTGAAATAAACATTTATTGTTATTTCAAAACTACAGCATATTTTTCTAATATTACTTAATTAAATAATATGGCAATGTATCATTACAGATCTCTGTAATATAACCAATTACATAATCCTGTATTATCATTGAATAATGTAACATAACAATTTTTAGTATATGCCTGGACTGTTCCATTATCAATCAGTTCTCAAAAGGTGTCATCTTTAAATATTAATTTAAAATTGTATTACAGAAAAAAAAAGAACCAAAATGGCAATGGCAACATCAAGTAGTTCTTCTAGCTTTGACTTTAACATAGTATTGGAGAAACATAAACAGGTAATTATTAAAACATGATAAACATGTATTTTTAAGAACATAAAATGTGTTATTATATACATGAATTAAAAAATGTACATGTATAAACCTAAACAAGCCTTAAACAGAAGCAGGTACATGTATATATATAAACATAAACAGGAACATAGGTTTATAAATAAACACTAATAGGTACATGTATAAACATAAACAGGAACATGTATGAACATAGACATGTTTATTTATAAACACAAATAGATACATTTATAAACATAAACAGGTTCATGTATAAACATAAACAGGTACATGTGTAAATATAAACAGGATCATGTAAAAAGATAAACAGGTACATGTATAGATATAAACAGATACATGTAAAAATATAAAAACAGGTACATGCATAAACATAAACAGGTACATGTATAAACATGAAGAGGTACATGTATAAACATAAAATGTACATGAATAAACTTAAACAGATATATTTATAAACATTAACCGGTACGTGTGTGAACATAGACAGGTACATGTATAAACAATAACAGGTACATGTACATGTATAAACATAACAGGTACATGTATAAAGATAAACAGGAACATGTGTAAACATACTAGGTACATTGTATATGTATAGACATAAACAGGTACATGTATAAACATATACAGGTACATGTATAAACATATACAGGTACATGTATAAACATATACAGGTACTTGTATATATATATATATATTTTTACTCCATATCCTTTCGTAAAATATATAAAAAAGGAGTGGTCTATAAATAACAACAAACATTTATATCTAAAGAGTGTGGATCACACAAAGATAAGTGTGATGCATTTACACATAATGAAATTATAGTTTGTCTAAAAAATGTAATAAACACACTAAAAAATGTAAAAAATTTTCATGAAATATCTACAAAAGGTCTTAGTTCAAAGATATTGAAATATTTTGGTCTTTATAACCACGTGGTTCTAAAGACCAAAATATTTCAACATCTTTTGAGAAGGTAAAAAATATTTACAGAGCTAATCTTCTGGAGTACAAAGAAAAAATGCAACAGGACGAATTCCCCTTGTACTTACATACCATCCAGACCTAAAGCCGATCCCAAGAGTTATACGTAAACACTGGAACCTTATAGAAAATGATCCCTGTTTGACTAAAATCTTTAAAGCCCCACCGTTAACATCTTTTCGTAGGCGAAGAAATATAAAAGGCATCCTTGTTACAGCTTAAATATCAAAAAAGCCTCAATCAACATCAGGATGCTACAGGCCTTGCTGTAGAAGTAACTGTGCTTGCTGCCGAGCTGCCAATACCGAAAAAACATTTTCTAGCACTGTTACTGGGAAACAATACAGCATTTATGCGGACTCGAACTGTAAGTCTAATAAAGGGCTACGTGGAGCGCAGCATGATACGACCGCAGCATGTCGACTACTGAAATTTGAACAAGTGCAATATAAAGTGAATGTGGACACAGTAAAGAGTTTGACACAGTAACTAAATGGACACAATAAGGAGACTGAAACAGTTATCAGCTGGACACAAACTAGAAAAAAACATCTAAATCCGCTGTGAAATAAAGATTTTACATATTTGTGAAAATTGTGAAAATAGCAACTTTGACCCCTTTGACTTCTTACAGCTTGGAAACAGTAAAAGATACGCAAAATCCGTTGACATACTACTGACACCTTAAGATAGGAGGAATGTAAAGAAAAAATCCCATCGAAATCCAATGAAAAATAAAAATCTTATGTAATCTGCACATTTCAAGTCATTTGCAATTTCAACCCCTTTTGCCCCTCATAGCTCTGAAAGGAAACATGTGATCAAATATCTAATAATTGAGCGCCATACTGATTTTTCATAAGGAATCCATTGAAAAAACTACATCAAAATCGGACTAGAAATAAAAAAATAAAATTTTTGTGATTCTCCCCTTTTGGGCCCCATTTATCTCATGAACGGTACATGCGACGTGAAATCCGTTGGCATACTACTGATTGGAAATTTCCTCAGGAGCACACTGAAAGAAACCCCATCAAAACCTGACGAATAATAAAAATTCTATAGCAAATAATGTGAATACACCCAATTTTGCCCTTTTTGGCCCATTTTTAAAAAACTGGAGGGGCCACAAAATCCAAAACCACTCAAAGTCTTGCTTTTGTGCCAAGGAACATTGTTTAAAAAATTTCATAAGGATTGATCAACTGGTACTTAAGTTATTGACCAAAAACAAAAGTGTCTACAGACGACGACAATGACAGCGCCATACTATAATACGACCTCAAAATTTTTTGCGGTCATATAAAAATGCTGTTTATGTCCTCACATGTCAGTCTTGCAAACTACAGTATGCTGGGGGATCGGGGGACAACTTCAACAAACGATTTAACAATCATCTTCGTTCAGTGTGAAAGAAAGGGACTGTCCTCTTACCAGGCATTTTTTAAGAACTGGGCATCGGTTTGAGGACATTACATTTCAGATCATTGAATGTTATTCATCTTGGGACAAAGAAGCCCGAAAACTCAGAGAGAGATTTTGGATATACCAGCTCAGATCACTTGAGCCTGATGGACTTTATGAAAAAGACGAGAAATGTTTTAAAAAGTAAATACAGTAGATTTAAATTCTTTTTTTTATTTATTTTATTTTTTGTATTACATTAACATGATAGTTATTTTACATACAAAGACAAACATATATCAGTTTAATATGTATACGTTTCTCAGTAGATAATACACCTATTATTGTTATACATTAAAAAATATTTGTGGTTAATATGTTTTACATCAAATGAACGATGCACTCATACCAACAAAAATATTTTTCAGATATTTTAAATGTTCAGCCTCGCTTGACGAAGATTGTGAATTGATAATTAGCGACTAATTTAAGACCTTTTGTAGATACTTCATGAAAATATTTACATTTATTAGTGTGTTTATTGCATTTTTTAGACAAACTATATATAAAAAAGTACATGTATAAACATAAACAAGTACATGTAACAAGATATTATTTAAAATTGGAGTTTATCAAATATTATAGAAAAAGATGTATATGTGAGTTTTCCATGTAACTTAAATGCTACACATTTCCAGCTTCCAATGAACTAATAATATATAATGTCTGTATTGATTTTGGTCAATTGAGTGCAGTCAATATAGGTCACAACACAACATATCTGATCCCTCTATGGAAAGCACATGTACACGTACCTATAGATCACATTACTGTGACTCATTGTATGCAAGGATCACACCAGTGTTACCCATGTATACATGGATCACATCAATGTGACTCTTGTATACATGGATCACACCAGTGTTACCCATGTATACATGGATCACACCAGTGTGACTCATTCATACATGAACTGCACTGCTGTGACTCATGTATACATGGATCACTTCAGTGTTACCCATGTATACATGAACTGCACCACTGTGACTCATGTATACATGGATCACACCACTGTGACTCATGTATACATGGATCACACCAGTGTTACCCATGTATACATGAACCGCACCACTGTGACTCATGTATACATGGATCACACCAGTGTTACTCATGTATACATGGATTACACCAGTGTTACCTATGTATACATGAACCGCACCACTGTGACTCATGTATACATGAACCGCACCACTGTGATTCATGTATACATGGATCACACCACTGTGACTCATGTATACATGGATCACACCAGTGTAACATGTATACATGGATTGCATTTGTTTATATATTAAACAATGGATTACCATGGTCAGTGTTTATATGAGCTTACCTCATTGCTGTTGATACTTGAATGGTGTTGAAATGAATGTCACACATACTTCCAGAAAAATAATAATCCTGTTTTTGCTGTAGAACTGTTTGTTTTCTTTTGTAATATGTGTATTTCATGTTGATCCTCAAATTGTAGGCACCTAAATGGTGTGTCAGTTGAATAACTAAATACCGAAGTTACTGTGAATTTACATTCTGCAAATGTGCATTTCGACAACTTATGTCTCTTCAGTGCAGATAAAATCTAAACATGTGGAAGACCATAAGCTCAAAGATGTTTAAAAACTGATAGAAAACAAAAAAAAAACAAAAGTTTCAGATGATAGAGCTTTGACTGAATCAACAACTGTAATCAATGAGAGAAACATTTCATAATGTTAATCTAATTACCACATCTTTGCTAACCAAGGGTTACGATCGCTCCTCTCCTCTTCACCCTTGGCAGATCGAGCCACATTTTTTGTAACATCAGTTTCAAATTATCTTCCTTTGAAGTAAGAGTTTCAGCATGATTTATTCTAAAGATTAAAGATTAATTTTTGCATCTAATAATACAACAATTCACAATATATTTAACGACAAGGAAATAACTCTTCAAAAGTAAAAGAAACGTCATAAATTTGTGTGAATTTTGCAAAAAAGAAAAATCACCAAACACCATATTTTAAGTTTTATTGTTACAATATATATTTAAAATTTGAACATTAGCAATTTGATTGGCTGCAGCAAAGAATAACTGCAACCAATCAAAAACGATGATTTGAGGCTATAGAAAACCAGCTTGATCTGCCAAGGGTGAAGAGGAGAGGAGCAGATTGTAACACCAAGCTAGCGAGACCCATTGGGGAACCTATAAAACAACACTTTATAGCTAGAAGCACCAAAACGCAACCCGGCCATTTGATTCTTTGACCCATTTTATTTATTTTGAATAGTAGACATATTGTCAAAATGGTGATCCGAAGAACTCCAGTTGGCGGCAATTTGATATTTTGTTGTTAAATTGTCAAAATGGCCAATGACAGAACTCCATTTGGCAGCAGTTTGGTTATTTTGTTACTGAATTTATTAACAGGTCACTGCAGTATACTATCTCTATGGTCATTGACAGGACAATCTGGTTATTTTGTTGTTGAATTGTGGAAATGGTCATTGAAAGAACTCCAATTTACTGAAAATTTGTTCTTTTGTGGTTGAATTGTCAAAATGGTCATTGTGAGAACTGCAATTAACGATTGATTAACATACCCAGGTACATGAGTCACAGTGGTGCGGTTCATGTATACATGGGTAACACTGGTGTGATCCATGTATACATGAGTCACAGTGGTGTGATCCATGTATACATGAGTCACAGTGGTGCAGTTCATGTATACATGGGTAACACTGAAGTGATCCATGTATACATGAGTCACAGCAGTGCAGTTCATGTATGCATGAGTCACACTGGTGTGATCCACGTATACATGGGTAACACTGGTGTGATCCATGTATACATGAGTCACAGCGGTGCGGTTCATGTAATCATAAGTAATACTGGTGTGATCCATGTATACATGAGTAACAGTGGTGTGATCCATGTATACATGAGTCACATTGATGTGATCCATGTATACATGGGTAACACTGGTGTGATCCTTGCATACAATGAGTCACAGTAATGTGATCTATAGGTACGTGTACATGTGCTTTCCATAGAGGGATCAGATATGTTGTGTTGTGACCTATATTGACTGCACTCAATTGACCAAAATCAATACAGACATTATATATTATTAGTTCATTGGAAGCTGGAAATGTGTAGCATTTAAGTTACATGGAAAACTCACATATACATCTTTTTCTATAATATTTGATAAACTCCAATTTTAAATAATATCTTGTTATGTATAAACACTACCAGTTGCATGTATAAACATACCCAGGTACATTTATAAACATAAACAGGTACATACATAAACAGGTTCATTTGTAAACATAAAAAGGTGCATGTATAAACATACCCAGGCATAAACAGGTTCATTTTTAAACATAAACAGGTACATGTATAAACATGAACTGGTACATGTTTATGCATAAAAAGTACATGTATAAACATAAACAAGTATATGTATAAACACTACCAGTTTTATGTATAAACATACACAGGTACATTTGTAAACGTTAACAGGTACATTTTTAAACATAAACAGGTACATGTATAAGCATAAACTAGTACATGTATAAGCATAAACTGGTACATGTATAAACATAAACTGGTACATGTTTAAACATAAACTGGTTCTTGTATAAACATAAACAGGTTCATTTATAAACATACACAGGAACATGTATAAGCATAAACTGGTACATGTATAAACATAAAAAGGTATATGTATAAACATAAACAGGTACATATATAAACATAAACAGGTACATGTATAATCATAAACAGGTACATGTTTATAAACATAAATGGGTACACGTATAAACATAAACAGGTTCATATATAAACATATACATGTATATGTACATGTATAAACATATCCAGGTACATGTAGGATAATAAACATGTACATGAACAAACATGAACAGACACCTTGCAGAATGTATGGATATATGTTATTATATGCAAAAAAGTAATAATCACTGTTAAATCAATATTAATTAATCAGTTTATCACACTCACTGTCCTTTATAAAAATATAGCCATCAAGGGTCTTTTTGATCATTATACTTATATACATTAAATATTTTAGGGGTATAACAAAGAATTTGATTGGTTAACAAGCAGACTAAGTGACCCAGAAATTGAGGTATGTTTTACCATAGTAACAAAACTTAACATGGATTGATAAAAATGTAGTTGAAATTTTCTTAATGTAAAAAATGTTTATCACCTCTCATTTGAATATGATGGGGTACATAGTAACACTCCTCAAACTCCCAATCACCAAATCCTACTCGTCAAATTCATAATTCTCAAGGAAGGTGTAAATCTCCAGAAACAACAAACTATGTTTTTGTACTAACCATAGCAGAATTGGTGTATGTTCTGCAAGGAATGATAATGAGAAGGATAGGCATCTCATGATACATTGGAAATATATCCTGAGGTGTGAGATTTTATCAATTGTGGGACACTATCTTTAAAGCATTGAAACAACATAAATATAAGAATGGAGGCAGTGCCGTAGATGTCACACTTTACGAAAATGTAAATTTAGTGAAATTCTGTGTACTTCTTTGGAAGCCTTTAGTCGCAAATTGTGGTGCATGTTTTACTGATGTAAACCGAAAGTGACAAACAAATCAATGAAAATGTCTTGATTGCAAATTTCAATTATGTGTATTGAAGAAAGTTATTGCTATAATGAAAAAAATTTACTCTAATAACGTAAAAATGTTTAAGCTTTCAGAAAAACATCCTTTCATTAAAATCCATGTACAACTTTTTAAGTACTTAGCTGCAAAGTAAATGCATATCAAACGTTCCGCCTTAAATTTAAAAATACAACATGGATATGTTTGAGTTGCATATCCTTCTCATTATAAGTCCTTGGTCTCAGACAAATATTCAGTCAAATTAATTATTTTCTTGTTGTATAATATTAAAACAAGTTGTATACATCATTTTTTAACAAGTAAGGGTAGAACATTGTACTGATGACTTTTAGAATTAACAATAAGATATTAGGTGATCCATCTATTTTCTATGGAAATCAAGTTAAGATACTGAACATTTTAGTTTTTTTTTCAAAGAAAAATCGTTTTAGTGAAAAAAACATGTAGAAAGCATTTTCAACCCAATAGCTGTCAAAGCATCAGAAAAATGAAGTCAAGGTTTTACAAGGAGAGCATAATTTCTTTCAATAAGAGTCTTTTAAACTTTAAAAGACTTTTAATTTATTGAAAGAAATTATGCTCTCCTCTTAATCTATGATAAATTTACACCTATTACAAGAATAGTGGTATAAAACCTGTGCATTTGTAGTACAATGTCATATCAATAAAGCAATCTGAATGCCTTTGTGACATCACTACTTTTTTTCAGGAAAATTGACATCTTTTTCTTCTTGCTAGTATCTCCCCTGAAACTATATACATTCTTTAAAGTATGTCTCTGTTAAAATGCTAGTCTCTATATCAACTTACATGTATGTCTTTTTGTTAACTTATGTGTCCTGAGTAAACTTGTGTCTGTTTGTGAACTAATGTGTCTCATGGAAACAAATGAGTTGTAAGTATATTTTTGTCTTCTTGTAAACTTATGTGTTTAATGGAAACATGTGTTATAAGTATGTTAATGTCTGTTTTGTAAACTTATTTGTCTCATGTAAACTTATGTGCCCTATGTATATATGTGTCTTTTTGTAACTTATGTATCTCATATGAGTTTCTCATTGTAAATATATCTTATGTATATCTTAAGTATAACTTATATGACTCATGTCAACTTGTTGAATATTGTTTTTCTTGTGCGGCTCTCTGGTGTATTGTGACATGTGATTGTGGTTTTCAGCCATTGTAGGTGTTTCCTGTTATCTTTTCTACATTAATTGTGTCTTTTTATGAACTTATGTTAACTTGTTTCTCTCTGTAAACCTATATGTTTGTATTTTCAGACTGGTGAATTACTTACCTATATAAAAAGTATAAGAAGAAGTGTGACATTTTTGGACAAGGAATATGAAATATTGGTGGGGCTATTGTTGGTAAATATGATATAATTATATTTAATTTGTTTATTATGTCTGATAGTAGCTGTACAATAACATCCCAACTAAACATCTTAAGCATATTGGTCATACAGTACTGCTCATTTTTGTCAATATGAGTACTATATGTATGTAGCAGTATTTTTTTTAGTAGATATAAAGAAAGATATGTATTTACCCGTTAGAAAATACCTTTATAACCAGTAGATTCCCATACAAGCACTGCAGCTTATCACCTCTATGTTGAGAGTTTGTGCCTCACTTTGTAAACCACAAAAAGGGTGCACTCCATGCTTAATTGTACATGATAGATATATCACTTTACTACTAGCTGCGGAACTGTAGCTCTTATGGTCCTTGTGCTAATTTTCTGATAGTTGCGGACCATAGAGCTACGGATTTTCCCCTATATAAAACTTGCGATTTTGCGACACGAATTTTGTCGCACGTTTCTGGGAGTTTTTTGACAGGCTGACGCCAAGTACGCTTACCAAAGTTTGTTCATTTCGTTTCCTCAAACATTTTTCTAATACTTACAACATATTATTATGCAAGGTGAGTCATAATTATCTATTTATAAAGGAAATTGTCCGAATATAAATGTAATCCCGCCTACTTCTATGGCCATTTTGAATATTGCAGTCACGTGACATTTTGTAAGGGGGCAATAAATGCCAAGTCATGTCCGGAACGGATATCTCAAAATTCTACAGGAATATTTCTTAAATGCAAATGAATTAATCATTTGCATTCAAAAAGCTTTGCAATAGTGAGAAAAGTTTATATTCAATCCAGAGATTGACAAAATAATTACTTCGGGATATCCATTCCGGCTACGATTTGCATTTAGTCCCGCCTCCTGAAAAGTCTTGTTCCCAATGAGATTGATGTCAGCAAGATGGCCGAAGGCGGTATGACCCCAACGATGACGTTTGTTATGATAATGAGCAGGAAATGAATATTTATTGGTAAATAAATATGGAAGGTTGTGGATAAACATTTAAAGAAACAAAATACATAAATGAGACTGCCCCTGCTTGGCGTCCGGTTGTCAAAAAACTCCCAGAAACGTGCGACAAAATTCGTGTCGCAAAATCACAAGTTTTATATAGGGGAAAATCCGTAGCTCTATGGTCCGCCAAATCAGAAAAAAATAAAAGGACCTATAGAGCTACGGTTCCGCAGCTACTTTACTACCAACCCAAGGTCAGTGGTTGTCTCCAAGTACTCCATCTTCCTCCAACATTAAAACTGACTGCCAGGATATATGTCACTGAAATACTGCTGAACTTGGTGTTAAACCCCATTCAAACAAACATACAAGAAGATGGAAATGATGAATTAAACATGTTAAATAATGTTCAATTTGAAATCATACACTCGTTCAACATTTTCATATACTAGATGAACAGAAATCAACATGTAAATGTCTATTGTAGATACATTATTTTGTCAATATTTATTTACAGAAACTCAACTGGCCAACCAGAGAAGCAAGTCTTGTTAAAGAATATCAAGCATTCTTGTTAAATTTGGTATCAGCCCATACATATTATCTCAGAGCAGGACTCAGAATGCTTGTTAAACATTTCTCATGTAATGTATGTAAGTATTTTGTCATGGAAACGTATCAGCCCATACATATTATCTCAGAGCAGGACTCAGAATGCTTGTTAAACATTTCTCATATAATGTATGTAAGTATATTGTCATGGAAACATATCAGCCCATACATATTATCTCAGAGCAGGACTCAGATTGCTTGTTAAACATTTCTCATGTAATGTATGTAAGTATATTGTCATGGAAACATATCAGCCCATACATATTATCTCAGAGCAGGACTCAGAATGCTTGTTAAACATTTCTCATATAATGTATGTAAGTATATTGTCATGGAAACATATCAGCCCATACATTTTATTTCAGAGCTGGACTCAGAATGCTTGTTAAACATTTCTCATGTAATGTATAAAGTATGTTGTCATGGAAACATATCAACCCATACATATTATCTCAGAGCAGGACTCAGAATGCTTGTTAAACATTTCTCATGTAATGTATGTAAG
>MJUU01022479.1:1795-43619 GCA_002080025.1 Modiolus philippinarum | reverse complement strand
CATTTTACGCATGAGCGACTTGGTGAGGAAGAATGGTTATAGTCTATTCCTGTTTACTGACATGGCCAACATCAACCACATTGGTATGTATGATGCATTTTGGGATGACACAACAATGCATGCTTTGGATGCTGTCTCCGACCTACATTTTACGCATGACTGAATCCGTTAAAAAGAGAATGATTATAGTCCATTCCTGGTTACTGATATGTGCAACAACATGTGACAATGCTGTGCAACGAGGTGAGCTTAGCAAGCTGTGGCTGCTTTCTATGTTTTCAAGGATATGGTTCCCCAATGAAATAAACATAATGTGGGAAAATATGTTATGAGATCAAAAACTACCTTTATTGATATACAACAAAATAATCAGCACATGAAGCACAACTTGATTTTGATGAAAAGAAAGTAATTGTCCTAAACAAAAATCCGGATTTTTTTGTGTCAGTCAGGCATCGATTTCCAGTTACAAAAATCACATGAGGGTTTGGCGGGAGGGTGAAAAATGTGGTTCAAACTGCTTTTTATTGACACTGATCAATGTAAAAATGGCTACTGATGAAAACAACTTGGATTTCTTGCAAAATGTCTTGTTACAGGGATGTTTTAAAGAGGCTGAACATGTGAAAAAAAAGGCTTCCACCCTGCCGCATTCCTTTCTGAGACAAAGTGCCTGAGAATCTAATGATTATTTTTACATGGCCTTACCAACTCATGTGAGCCTCTTGATATTTTATAGTATGATACTTATTTTCACTTTTATCTTTGTTTTGAATTTTGTTATTTATATTTCAGAAGTCATCAGTTAGCTTTCTGTGATACTATTATAGAACGTAATAACCGACAAATGTTACCTACAGCATGTATAGATGGTTCTGATAATGGTGGAAAATTGTTAGACTCGTTCTTCCCATTCGATCCATATATATTAAACAGGTAATCAATAACACTATCTGGAGTAACATCTCTGCCTCCAAATGGTGGTGACCTTTAATGGTAGATAAAAAGTATGTTCATATTTTGTGGTAATAGGGATAGTGAAGGTTAAAAAGTACTTTCATGATGTTCATTAGGATTCCAAGATGCACATACTTTGGTGTTAAAATTACAGTATAACCAAAATTTTGTCACAGGTTTCTTGAACTGACTTGTATTGGAGTGATCAGGGATCCGGAAATGCCACTTTTTTGTTGGTTATGACCAAATTTCTCAAATTTTGACTGAAATGAATTTCAACTTTTCAGACATTCAAAAATATTGTATGTAAAAATATTGGACATTCTACAAGACCATGCATAAAGAATTTGATTTTAATCACTAAATTGCTAATTAAATTTGATGTAACATGTCAACAAGTAATTATTAAATAAACATGTCAACACCAATAATCAGATTAATTAACAGCATGTGATAAGAACAGGTAACACCTTTGTTGATTGCCAATTACGAATTAATTACCCTTGTGATGTTGATAACAAGGATTGGTAAATATTAGCTAAGGAAGTGTTTGAAATTGAGGATTTTACTTCAAAACGTGGTATTTTCTTTTTAATTTCAACTTTATACCGGCCAGTACTTTTGTTTATACTTACTCTCTGATCGGGCATGCGTGTTCATAAAACTAAATAGGAAGATCAAGAAAACCCTAACATTGCTCTAAATAAAAATTAATTTAATATTCCCTTTGAATTCTGTTAGTGTACCAAATAGGCTTTCCCAATTTTAATGCAATTGCAATTCACAGCTCTTTTCGATTTTCTTTAAAATTACGATACAAGTGTCATTTCCGGTGTACTTTCGTTTTGTCATCGAAGGGAATATCAACTGCAATTTTGAAATTTGAACATCACTGCTGATAATAGACATGAATTATTAACCTAAAGCAGTGCTAACAAAACCTCAGATATTGGAATACAAAACCAGAATCATACGTTGCATTGAAAACCTAGCTTAAAATATGCACCGTTGAAAAAAAAGGGGGGTAAAAACTATATGTCAAAAATTTCAGCAATATGTTTTGACCTCCCAGAAATTACCAAAAATCGGTTCCAAAAATTTCCAGATCCCTGGGGTGGATTGATATGATAATTAGTTTGAGGTCTGAAAATGATGATGTTTCAAGCTTAAGTAAATTTCAAGTCAACTTTTGCTCGTCAATACTTAAATATGTAGCTATTTAGAAATATTTTCTTGGCTTGTACTTTTAATACCTAGTGTGAAGTTTTGTATAAATAACAAAATACAGAAGTTACTGTGAATTTAGTTTCTGCATATGTGCATTTTGACAATTTATGTCTCTTCAGTGAAGATCTAATCAAAACATTTGGAAATCTATTAACTGAAACATATGTAAAACCTGAAAGAGAACAAACAACCAAATAGACCATATCCGACTTCTGGTATTCAGATTCACCAGTTGTTGTTTGTCCGCCCTATGTCACAAACGTGTCTGCCCCATGTGACAAACTTCATGATGTTTTAGTGTCTATGACGTGACGTTTTCTATACTGTGACGTATTGAAAAGTAGTCTGGTAAATCCTAATACCAAAGGTCGGATATGGTCTATTGAAATGATAAACAGTTTATTAACAAAGATCATGAAAAGCAAACATATGGGTACTAAGTATACATATGATGCCAATGATTTTTTTTTTTTTTTTGGATAAAGGTATTATTTGTAAAGGGTTTATTTTAATTTAGAATTTATTCAGGCCAGGGAGCACCATAAATTGAATTTGGGTGATAGAATTTAAATACTTTCATGCTATGAATTTAAATATAAATTCATAATCTTTGAATTTTGAATGTTTGCAGGTCTGGGAAGTATATTTTACCTATCTATAGAGAATATCAAGGTCCAATAGAAGATGATTATGTTTCTGAAGAGGTAAGAGTTTTATTGTATTCCTGAACAAGTGACTTGAAGATGAAATGTAGCAATTAATCACATTTCTATTGCTGTGATTTACTCTTTGAAAAATATTTGATTTCTTGTGTTTTGAAGTAAGCCCAGACTTAACGTCAGTTAAAAATTTGACTGAACCTTACTTTTATTCACTTTAGTAAGACATATACCTAGGATTCCTAATTATGTCTCCCCCTTCTTAAGAGGGAGACATATTGTTTTTGTCTGTGGTCTGTCTGTCAGTCTTTATGTCAGTCCGTTGGTCACAAAATTTGTGGACGCCAATTCTCCTACATCTTTCATCCGATTTCAACCAAACTTCACAGGATTGTTGATATATGCCTAGTTGTGCATATTTACTCGCCAGATTGATTGGCTGAATTTTGTTGGAGTTATGCCCCTCTTTGACTTAGAATTTTGCAAATTAAGTTTGTGGTCGCTGATTCTCCTACATCTTTCATCCGATTTCAACCAAACTTCACAGGATTTTTGACTTTTATGCTTAGTTATGCATATCATCTTGCTGGATTGATCGGCTAATTTTTGTGAAGAAATGCCTTTTTTGACTTAGAACTTTGCAAAATTAAGTTTGTGGACTCCATTTCTCCTATATCTTTCTTTGGATTTCAACTAAACTTCACAGGATTGTTGACCATCATGCTTAGTTGTGCATATCATCTCGCTGGATTGATTGGCTAATTTTTGTGGGAGTTATGCCTTTTTTGACTTAGAATTTTGAATTTTGAATTTTAATTCTCCCACATCTTTCATTTGATTTCAGCCAAATTTAGTAGTATTCAAATGCAGTGGCAACATATAAAGATACAAATCATCTCCAGGAAAATATGCATCAGTGGGGAGACATTTGTTTTTTTATCAAAAACACACTTCTAGTTTAAATTTTGTTAAGCAGTCACACTTCAGAACAGTGGATAAACCAAGGAAAAGATCTTTGCTGAAATTGCTAATATAATTATTATCATGCCAGAAAATAATCAAGTAGAGAAAAAGACTCAAAGAATTGAAATAATTTTTGAAGAACAGAAAATTTCATGGAATCATAGTAAATAGTGGAATTGAGAAAAATAAAAACACTTAGCAAAGATGGATTACAATGTCAAAAATTTGGCTTCCACAACCACATTGACTGAGAAACCAAATTTTCTTCACTAAAGTTAGTATTAAATTTTCAAATTTGCTGAGCCATTTAACTATTTGAAAATTTAACTTCAATTTTTCTCTAGAGCAGAGAAACATATTTCTGCTGTAAGTGGCTATTTTCCGTGTAAGACAGCCCATAGAAGACAAGTCTTACACAGGTAAACGTCCAATCCAACGTTGCAATTTGTTCGACGTCACAGATGTTACCATAATAAACTCCCTGAATGATTTGACATCACAGAAGAAAACTCTACAAGGAATGGCGACTTTCGCTTTCCTTAGGTTTTATTGTGTATTTTACTTAAGAAATAGTTTCTTATATTTGACCAAAATTAAAGATTTGGATTTCTTTCACTTGTGGGACAAATTCTTCGTCTGTTACCCCTGTTTCACTAAGGAAAAGACAAAATTTCTCACACTCGTTGAAGATATCCCTTATCTTAAATAAGGTCTCATATAAGAAACTATAATACTCCCACCATTTAGTAAACCCAAACACCACAGAAATAAAATTAGAGAAACAACAAATGTCATACCTTTTGTGTGGATATTTGACCTTCAAAATCCATAAGTCTTCACAATGACTCACAAGAACCTGCCTAATTTGAAAGAAGATAAAAAGATGGAAACATTTTCATCACAAATACTCAAAAGTGAAGGGCAAAGGAAAAACCTTATTACTTCTCACCAGTTTTGCAAAGCATTAAAAATGAATACAGAGGAATTTTTTTATCATCTTTTTTACAAATTTTTCCATGAACCAATTGAAAGTAAGAGATGTGAGGCCTCTCACTTTCAATTGGACTATTATTACAATTTTCAAACTACTTATAAATGCAATATAGTTTGCTGAAGGGCAGTAACCAAACATCATAAGTCATTGTACCTGTAACAATGACATAACCCTGATGATGCTGTGAATGTTGAAACTGGTTGGAATTTTAACAGTGTGAATTTGAATTCATTATGTAGATGTTATTAATATATTATTGCCAGGTGTTTGTATTCTTTATTCATTATACCCCCGCTTCAGCAGGTGGTATATAGTGATCATGGTGTCAGTTCATCCGTCCGTTCGTTATTCCATCCGCCATAGGGTACATACT
The DNA here is from genome assembly GCA_002080025.1 of Modiolus philippinarum. Lineage (NCBI taxonomy): Eukaryota > Metazoa > Mollusca > Bivalvia > Mytilida > Modiolidae > Modiolus > Modiolus philippinarum. Next base: position 38,446 of record MJUU01022479.1, on the reverse strand, counting down.
TTGTTGCCACAACTCCTCCTAGACCACTTGGTGAAATTCAATGACTATTTTCATATTGCCATTGTGCACCAGCTATTTAAAAATTTGATTTGACTTGAATTTTTTTTTTGTGAATTTTTATATCCAATGGGGGAGTGGGGGTATGTTTTTGTGAGCTTTGCTCAAAGTTTTCCTAGTTTCATATGTATTTATTTCCTTGTATACAATGTTGATATATAAATAAGAAAAAACAAGCAAGAAATAGACCATATCTGAGTTCTGGTATCATGATATTACCAGACCACTTTTCATCACATCACAGTATAGAAAATGTCACGTCATAGAGCCTGTGGTCACATGGGATAGACATGTTTGTGACATAGGGCAAACAAACAACAACTGGTGAATCTAAATACCAGAATTTAGATATCTGGGCAAAGGATGACAGTGATTGTAAGAGCACTTTGCCAGTTTGGTTAATGTTTGTTGACAATCCAGCATCCATGACCAAAAAAGACATGGATGTAGCGTTGTTTGATAATTAGCAAATAATTCTGCTCAAACATGTGCTAGGGGCTGTTTTGAACTTACTATGAGGTATGAGCAAATCTCATTGTTGAAGGCCTCATGGTGACTTTAAGATGAAGAACAACAATAAAAGGGTTGTTTCTTTGCTTAATCTTACCATGTATTTGTATAGACTTTGTCTCATGTGCATTTACTCCATATCCTTTCATTCACCAATCATGGTTCTCACTTTCTCTTGTCTTTTTAAACCATAATGAAAAAGTCCTTTTAAAACTTTATTTCAGACTGAAGAAGATGATTTTATTACAGAAGAAGTTGTGTCTCCATCACATGAAAAATTCATGGTTGGAAGTTTGACTAAAACACATACAGATTTTATGGAATATGGTATTTCTCCAGGATTTAAACACTTTCAAGATATGACATGAGCCAAGATATATATATATTTTCTAGATATTAGTGCAAGGAAGTATTCAGTGATCCATGGACACACTTCAGAAGATAAAGATGTGATACTCTATGACATTTGTTAAATATCTCTTATTATTTTATAAGGTGAAGAGTACAAATGGAGTATGAAAAAGTATATTTAATAGTTAATAATTGTTATATTTTTAATAATTTAGAAAGAATATGAAAGTCTGTCAACAAGACATATTTATAAAATGAAAAATAATACAGTGCTACTTATATAAACTGAATTTTGTTTTTAGTGGAAGGTATTAAGAAATTATGTAAATGACACCAAACAAGAATCTTAGATCAGTAGGATATATGATTAAGACAGGTTTCATACAGTATATTAGCTGTAGAACCATAGCTATTATGATCCTTGTGCTAATTTTTTTTTATGATAGTGGACCATAGAGTTACAGATTTCCACTCTATTAAAAACTTTCAATTTTCGCTACAAAAAGTTTGGTCACATGATTGGGTTTCAAGGGATTATCTGACAAGTGGGGGAAGTCTCTTGTATGTATTTCTTTGCTTTAAATATTAATCAACAACCTCCCATATTTATTCACCAATAAATATTCATTTCTTGATCATTTTCATAACAAATGTCATTATTTGAGTTACTCCGTCTTTGGCCATCTTGCTCACATCAATCTCACTGGAAATGAGACATTTTGGGAGGCGTAACTAAATGCCAGTTTTGTATCTGGAAGGGATATCCCAAAGGAGACATGCTTTGAAGCATCTTGCTTTAAAATCCACTTTTCTCATTTCTTTAAACCTTTCTTAATGCAGAAAAAAATAGTTCATATGCCTTTTAAAATCAATCTTTTAGGATTTTTAGATATCTGCTCTAGTCGATCAAGAACCGGCATTTATTGCTGCTTCCAGAAATGTCATGTGATTGTGATATTCAAAATTGCATCCAAAGTAGGCAGGATGATATTGTTATTCAGACAATTCCTTTATAAATAGAAAATTATGACTAGGTAGTGCATGATTAAATGTAGTAAGTAACAAGAAAAAAGTTTGAGGAAACAAAATATACACACTTGATTTTGCTTACTTGGTGTCCAATTGTCAAAAATCCTCCCAGAAATGTTCAACAAAATTCAGGTTGCAAAATCACAAGTTTCATGAAGGGCAAAATGTGTAACTCTGTGGTCTGCCAAATGAAAAAATATAAAAAGGACAGAGTTACAGTTCTGCAACTGACAGTATGCTATACAGTGAAACCTGTCTTGAAAGACCGACCTCTTTTGGGAGACCACCACATTTTGTCTACTCTGTTTAAAATTCATATGAAAAAAAAAAAAACCATAACATTTCAATTTCTGGTCTTCTGCCATACATGAATGTCCCCCAAGGTATTCATCACATACGCACAAAGCTATACTCTTTACCCCATTCAAAATTACATTCATTTTATAAAATCTGTTTAAACTCTTCCGTGACAGATCCATCATTACATGAATACAAATTAAATGCAATTGTCCAAGATATTGCTCATCACAGACTATTTAAACCTGTTAGCACATTTGCTAATGAACAAGGTTGTCATTCATTCTTAAAACTCAAATTTACAAACAAAGGCTTAGATGCCATCAATCTTGGCAATATTCTTCATAATAAACATGTTACTGCCAAGATACCACTTTAAAGACAAAACAGTTCCTCTTATATCTTATACATATACAAAACCAACTGAAAGTAACATTTTCAATCACAAACAGGTATTGCGGGATGTCCAAATTGATGACTTCAAATCTAAACCACCTGATTGTTCTTGTCTCTCTTCCCCATTTATGTACGCTCCTGCTGGTCACGTTATTACAGGGGACCTCAACATCGTAAACAGTGAGAAACTACATGATCTCTTCACAAAAGGTCAAAAATATCGTGAACCCCAACCTATCAATTGGAAACATAACTTTAAAATATTGATGGACGCAGTTGAGGAATATGCCAAACAATTGGCTAAGAGAGAGAAGGAAAAGGTTGAAACACTGTCCGACTGGATCAGGTCCATAAAGTCATTGATTGTAGCTGGAATGAGGCACCTTAAGACAACCATGAGCCCAATTCAAAAAGCATATTGGATGACCCCGATGTACAAAAAACATTGTCCTTCCTCCATGACAATTATGTCATTGTACCAGCTGACAAGGCCCAAAACAATATCACATTTATCTGTAAAAGACACTACATTGACTGCTTAATGAAGGATATGGGCATTGACAATTCATTTGGCAACCCCACATACAAACTCTCCACCATACTAAGGGAGGACATACTAAACAGTCACAAATCAGTATTGTCTTCCTTTGGTATCTGTTTGAGTGAAGAGAACAGTAACCTGCCTTGTATCTACTGGGTACCTAAATTACATAATTGCTCTTACAAACAGAGATACATTACTAGGTCTGCCAAATGCACAACAAAACCCCTTTCTAAGCTCCTCACTTCATTACTTATTGCAGTCAAAGATGGCCTCAAGATATATAGTGATAAAGTATCCTCAACAAGTGGAGTGAATCAGATGTGGATTCTCAAAAACTCAAAAGACTTGTTAGAATATCTTTCTTCAACTGAACTCAACCATTGCAACAGTGTCAAAACATTTGATTTTTCTACTCTCTATACTACTCTTCCGCACGATAAGCTAAAGTCAGTACTCCAGGATTTAATACATCAGTCATTCTGTACTAAAAAGGGTGGAAGAAGATATTCATATTTAGTGAAAGGTAAAGATGGGGCCTATTTTGTTAAACATCACACTGATTCACACAAAAAGTATACAGAGGAGGATGTCATCGCAATGCTGGAATTCTTGATTGATAACATATTTGTAGAATTTGGAGGACAAGTTTTCCAGCAGACAAAAGGGATACCTATGGGGACTAATTGTGTGTCACTTTTAGCAGATTTGTTTCTTTATTCATATGAAGCCAGGTTCATACAAGGGCTAGTTCAGAAAAAAAGACAATAAGCTAGTCAAATCCTTTAATTTCAGTTTCCGTTATATAGATGATGTTCCTTCATTGAACAATCCTCAGTTTAAGGATAACCTTCATCTAACTTGAAATTAAAGAGACCACTGATACACCATCATCAGTATTACACCTGGACCTATACCTCTACATTGACAACTCTGGACGTCTGAAAACAAAACTTTATGACGAGCGTGATGATTTCGACTTTCCAATAGTGAACTTCCCATTTTGAGCAGTAATATTCCCACATCTCCGGCATATGACATGTACATTTCACAACTCATTCGCTATTGCCATGCCTGTAGTTTGTACAGTGATTTTGTCAACAGAGCGAAATTACTGTCTCAAAAACTTATACATCAAGGGTATGTTCAGTCACCGTTTCAATTGTCACTACAGAAGTTTTACGGTAGTCACCACGATTTGACAGACCATTACTATGTTTCTATTTCACAAATGAGAACAGATATATTTGGGTAGGTCCAGAGTTTGTAACCAGACTGACTAACACCGACTGTGACAAAACTGGACTTTTCACTTGCACTGTGACGGGTGCCAGGAGCGGAGCAGATCATGCTTACCCTTCTTGAGCACCTGATGATACCTCAGTTTTAAAGGGGTTCACACTGCTAGTGCTTTAGTTTTGTGGCGTTCTTGTTCATTTTTAGCTAACCTGACCCAAAGGGTCAGTGTGAGCTATTGCCATCACTTGGCGTCCGTTGTCCGACATCCCTCTGTCCGTCCATCCGCCCGTTTGTTAACATTTCACATTTTCATTTTCTCCTCTGAAACCACTGAAGCAAATTCAACCAAACTTTACAGGAATGGTGTACTTAAGGTTCTTAACAAAGATTGCTCATTTCGTTCCGATCTGATAAAAAACATGGCCGCCAGCACGGAACTTAGGTTTAACATTGGACCCTATTTGAAAAATGGCATTTTCATCTACTCAGCTGAAATCTCTGAAGCAAATTAATCCAAACTTTACAGGAATGATGTACTGAAGGTCCCTAACAGAGAGTGCTCATTTTGTTCTGATCCGATAAAAAATATGGCCACCAGCATGGAACTTAGGTTTAACATTGGACCTTATGGGAAAAATCACATTTTCATCTTCTCAGCTGAAATCACTGAAGCAAATTCAAGGAAACTTTACAGGAATAATAAACTTAAGGTCCTTAACAAAAATTGCTCATTTTGTTTTGATCCGATAAAAAAACATGGCTGCCAGCCTGGAACTTAGGTTTAACATTGGACCCTAAGGGAAAAGTAAGTGAGAACCGAACCATCAGTCTGAAAAGAACAATCCAAGGACAATGGCAAAAATCACATTTTCATTTTCTCAGCCGAAATCACAGAAGCAAATTAAACCAAACTTTACAGGAATGATGTACTAAAGGTCCTTAACGAAGATTGTTCATTTTGTATCGATCCGATAAAAAAAATGGCATGGAACTTAGTTTAAACATGGGACCCTATGGGAAAAATCACATTTTCATCTCCTCTGAAACCCCTGAAGCAAATTCAACGAAACTTTACAGGAATGATGTACTAAAGGACTTTACCAATAGTGGTCATTTTTTTTCGATCCGATAAAATATCTCGCCAGCACAGAACATAGTTTAACATTGAACATGTTGAACCCTATGGGAAAATCACATTTTCATCTTCTCCTCTGAAACCGCTGAAGCAAATTCAACCAAACTTTACCAGAGTGATGTACTAAAGGTCTTTAACAAATAGTGATCATTTTTTTACCGATCTGATAAAAAACATGGCCGCCAGCGTGGAACATAGTTTAACATTGGAGCCTATGAGAAAATCATCCTTTTCTTCATCTTCTCTGAAGCTTTTCAAGCAAATTTAACTGAACTGTATTGGAATGATGTATAGAAAGACCTTTGCAAAGATTACACATTTCAAAAGGACAAAAAGCATGGGTGCTAATAGAGAACATATATAGCTAAATATTTGACATCATTTGTAAAAAACATTAGTTTTGGTCATGCATGGCATAGAAGCATTTTGTCAGGTCAGTCTCTGAGCCTTTAGTTGTTTATATGTTTTGTCTTTGTCATACTGTCTCAATTCGTGTTGTCTGTGAATTCTCTTATCCGGACATCCGGGCACTTTACCTGTGGAGGAGGTGAAAAAGTCCACATTTCACTATATGGCTAAGTAATTTCAACTTTGATTTATTCGTTCATTTTTCAAGATATCTAAATGAAACTCAGAATATGCATTTGGAACGTCAATATGAACATCATATCCGAATTTCAAGATCATAGTTATTATAACACCGAATATATTGTAATTTAAAATATCGATTTTTTACATAGATTATATCTGTAAACATCGATCGCGTCACCGCCTATGCTGGGGGTATAAGATTGAAATCGACTGATCTGATTGGTCAATTCAGCTTTGTGATGTCACGCCGGATAAGAGAATTGCTGTGATTTTGGATTTAGTTTCACTGTATTTTGTATGTCAAATTCATGTTCAATATTTATTACAAAATTAGTATGTAGAAAAAATTTCCCTAACATGCAAGTGAGAAGAATAACAAATATTCAAAAAATAAAGATTGGTCATTTTGGTGTCTTATGTAATCTTATCAAGACACCATACACATTTACATGTTAAAAATACAAAAAAATGTCCATAAACTAGAGACCCCGAGGGAACCCCGGGATATAGAAATAGGACCCATTCCGTGGTTGTGCGGGATTAATAATATACGACCCATCTTTCTGATGGGATGTAAACTCAGGTCCACGTGTTGGAAGAAATACCACGTTTCCTGCACGTTAAAGAACCCTTGTAGCAAGCTCTTTTTGAGTGGTCCGTAGGTGATCGGCTTCAAGGCTAAATTCCCCGACCTTTCGATTTCACACTACTTTTCCAGTGGTAGTCAGAATTTCCCGTCCCATGGCCCTTTCCATACCCCAAAGTGTTTATTTATTAACAAACTTGTTCTCGTCTTGATATAGCTGAAATATTGCTGAGTAGACGTCAGACAATATTCAATCAATCAATCAATCAATCCATAAACTAGATTTTTCCCCATAAATTAACACATACAAATTGAACATGTTGTCTTACATCTTTGTTTGACATCTTTCCAGAACTATTTGCTCATGTGTTAAGTATGATATCGTTGATTATTATACAGGTTGACTATATGCAATTATTGACTTTTAACAACGTTTACTCATGACTATATGGACCTGGTCAACGGTAGTTTTTCTGGTATTGATTGAATCCTTTTCTTTTAGAACCGATTCAATAAATCTGTCCCCATCGTCAATTTGTGACGTCTGTATCTTTTGTCAGCTTCTGTGTTAAAGAAAACACAATCATCAAAGGTGGACGGAAACAGACAAAATATTGTGTACATTCATACACAATGTTACATTTTGTCGTTTTTTACGAAGGGAATATCATTTTTAGATATAAAAGCAAACGATGAATCAGTCACAACATCACTGCATTCGATTGGTCAAGAAGTTCAGGTAGGGACACATTTATTGAATCGACCATATAATTCTGTGTTTCCCAATTGTTTCAAATATGCAACAGATGTCACACAGACGATTGTAAGTAAGAACGCGCAATTTGATTGGTTGTTTTGTAATGAAATGATTTCGCAGGTTGGTCAAGTAAAAATCCTGAGTAGACCTCACGTGAGGTCTTCTCACTCAAAGGTACAAGCAAGGAAATGCTGTCTCGACCAAAAAGGGAAAAGCAAAATACCTCATCATTTAATAATCAATATGTTAAAATGAGTGTTCATATACAGGTAATGGTTTCTAGTCAGTTGTCTGATGGAAACAAGATTGCATCTAATTGTCTGTACATCCATCTGTATGGCTCAAAAGTTTTTAGCATTAGCTGCATCTCCTTCTAAACTGCTTAGTTTTCAACTTTACACGTTGCAGGAATGCGTCAGTATTGTAGATGTGCATCATGCATTTTGTTTTTATTCCAGATTTTAAAGTTAACATTAGCTTGGACTCATTTCAGGTCATAAAAGTTTTAAGAGTATGCCTGCATTATCTGCAACTCCTCCCAAATACCCTTGTACATACTTGTAGGAATGTTTCAGTTTATATTGTGGATGTGTACAATGAATTTTATTTTTCATTATTTTATTTTGAGCTCCCCTGGCCTTAATTAAGGGCCATGTGAGCTTTTATCATCGGTTGGCATCTGGTGTTGTTCAGTGTCGGCTTTCAATTTCTCTCAAAGACCTTCTCTGAAACTGCTTGGCAGCATTTTCTAAACATTGTCTAAATCATTACCAGTTTATATACATTCAACTTTTTGGTTTTTAAGTCAAAAGACTTAACAACATGGCCACTGTTACCAAAAATAGAACATAAGTGGTAAATTGCTGTTTTTGCAAGTAACTAATAAATTATTGCAGATATTAAAAATTTAATCATGCTCTCAACAGGGAACAGAGTTTAACACCGGAGCCCTATGGGAAATGCATTTTAAGATTCTCTAAAAGTGGATGAACAGTTATGGTCAAATTTGATCGAAGTAGTCCTCTGATAGTAACTTTTCAGGTTTGTTATTTTATATTCCTTCCTTATCTAAGATGGCTGCTAGCAGAGAACATAGTTACAGGAAATGCATCCATGATATATGGGTTATTCGCCGTGACGTCACAACATCGAAATTTGTACCTGTGGAGCCTTTTGGCTGGCAAGAAATCGTAATCATTAATTAGAGTAATAAAAATGTCATTTTCAATTAACTCGTATGGTTTTGTTTTTGAAGGTAATTTGATAATTTCTTTTGAACTGAATTGAAGACATTTTACAGTTTAACAGGATAGAAAATTTTCGATATTTGATTATTTTTATTTGATCTAATTGACATATTTGTAAAGCATTCAAATTTTTCACAATTTCCAAATATTTGAAATATACATTTCCAATTATTCATAAGAAATTTAGAAAAAGTAAATCGATAGAAAAAATATGAAAATCTCGAGTTTTATTATGCATTTTACAGATTCAAAATTGGACGAGTATGTTAAAAGTTTAAATTCTGTCCCATTGCTATACAATGCACTTTATTGCAGAATTAAAATTTTGCCATCCAAAAAATTGATTTTGTGACGTCACTGATTGGATTCGCGAACAAGCCTATTTGGAGCCAAGGTTTGTAGTAATGATCCGTAGGTGGTCCTTTAAAAGTTGCGACTTTTAGCTCACCTGCAGCCGATCTGATTTCCAACATGGCTGCCATCTGGGGTTTTAGTTTAAAATTGTACTCATTGGGAAACTATTGTAATGAGAAATACTATTGATAGTCCTCTGCTTTAAATATTGCACGGAACGGAAAGACAATTACTCTGTTTTTTAATGAATAACACCAGTAGCCAGTTTAGCCCTACTGTCTCATGTGAGCATCTCGTTTCTCGATTTTCAAGCTGTCATGTCTGCCAAATGCACAACAAAACCCCTTTAAGCTCCCAACTTCATTACTTATTGCAGTCAAAGATGGCCAAAAGATATATACTGATAAAGTATACCCAACAAGTGTAGTGAATCAGATGTGAATACTGAAAAAACTTCAAATGAAAACAGGGGAATAACAGGAAACATATACAATTGCTGAAAACTACAATTACATGCTACAATCTCCCAGTGAAAAACACATGAAAAACAAAAACAAGAAAAAGACAAAAGTAAACAACGATAGTATCTCGGGACAACCATACTTGGTACCGGCATTAGCAAAAACCAGCAGTAGGGTTAAACTGGTTTATGGGTACCCAAGCCTCCCCTTTATATGTTCCTTAAAAGACTTATTAGAATATCTATCTTCAATTGAACTTAACCACTGCAACAGTGTCAAAACATTTTATTTTTCTACACTCTATACTACTCTCCCACCTGATAAGCTAAAGTCAGTACTCCAGGATTTAAAAAAACGGCCTTTCTGTACTAAAAAAGGTGGAAGAAGAAGATATTCATATTTGGTGATAGGTAAAGATGGGGCATATTTTGTTAACATCATACTGATTATCACAAAAAGTATACAAAGGAAGATGTCATAGCGATACTGGAATTCATGATTGATAGCATATTGTGGAATTTAGAGGACAGGCAATAGGGTTACGTTTTACGGTCGTCACCATGATTTGAGTTTATCACCGGACTGACAAACACCGCCTGTGACAAAACTGGACTTTTCATTGGAGTTAACGGGTGCAACTCATGGAGCAAATCATGCTTACCCTTCTTTAGCACCTGATGATAGCTCAGTTTTTGTAGGGGTTCACACTGCTTGTGCTTTAGTTTTTGTGGCGTTCTATTATTTTTGTTTGTTGTTTTGTATTTTTATGCTGCCCAAATTCGTGTTGGAAATGACAGAGTTGCCGTTTCTTTGGATTTTTGATTTTGGAATTCCCCTTTAATCATTTTGCTTCGGTATTCGTTTGCCGATGTATATTATCTAAGTTATTTCAGCTTCTTGGAATATTAAGCGCATGCTCTCATTATCTGCAACTCTTCCGAAACAGAATTTATCCATTCAATCAAACTTGCGGGAATACCTCAGTATTTACTGAAGATGTGTACCATGAAATAAAAGGGACAACAGGAAACACCTACAATGGCTGAAAATTATAATTACATGCCACAATCTGCTAGGAAACTACACAGGAAAAACACAAAAAAGACAAAAGACATACCTGTTGTTTTACAACATTTCTGTTTTATACCAGGCTCTAAAAGAGAAAGTGGTAAACCGTTTTACCAGTGTCCACAATTCAGTCCTTACAGTCCGTCTTTCACAACTTTCCTCAAGCTTTTCTCCGATATATTTATAATTCAACTTGAGATTTTATTTCAAGCTTCATATCGACATGGCATATTATATGGGATGCATATTCAGACCTCTGTGATTATTTATTTAATAATCCTTTTTGCACTTTTAGCTCGCCTGGCCACAAGGGCCATGTGAGCTTTTGCCAACAGTTGGCGTCATCGGCATCATCGTCAGCGTCGACGTCAATTTTTTTCAAAGATCTTCTCTCAATCTGCTGGGAATCTCCAAGTATGATTTTAAAGTCTCAAGACACACAACATGACCACTGTTACAAGAAATAGGTCATAAGGGATAAATTGCTGTTTTTTTTTGTAAATGACTCGTGCAAACCCCATTGCAAATATCAGCATGACGAGATCACCCTAGCATGCATCTTGAAGAAATCTGATAACCCGTCTGAGAGTTATTGGCCTTTTTTGTAAAGTTTTCGAAATTTTGTTTAGTTTCGTCTGATACATTGAAAATGCTTCCACATGATGTATAAATTACATAAATGTTCATCAATGAAAGATTACCCATCCTACAATTTTAAGAATATCTGAAGAGTCATATAGGAGTTATTTAGTTTTTTTGCACACATAGACTGAAAGACCATGTGAACTATTTCTATCGCTTGGCGTCCGTTGGTGTCCGTCTGTCAATCTATCGTCCGCCATCCGTCGAAAACTTTTTCAGAAAAATTCTCTTCTGAAACCACTAAATCTTTACCATGGTATATAGATTCAAAACTGTGTCCGAAGAGTCCGAGGGCATCCCGTTACTAGAATAGAACAAATGGGTAAATTGCAGCTTTGGGTGAATAACTCAAAATCCGTTACAGATATTCTTATCTGATATGGGGTCAAACTGATCAGCAAGACAAAACCTACATACCCTGAAAATCCGAAAAACTTATGCTGGAGTTATTATGTATGTACGAACATTTAAATCACAAACATTGAATTGGATTGCCAAAGGACTTATTCGACCAAATTTGGTTCCACTTGGCCAAGTGGTTATAGAAGAAAAAATCTTTAAATGAAAAGTAAGCGACGGACTCAAAGTGATGGTCAAAGCCCATCATGCTATAGACAGAGCTAAAACGGGAAAAAATGTTCTACAGCGCTAGCAGTGTAGACAACATAAAAACTAAAGGTATCATCAGGTGATACAAAAAAAGAAAACATCTGCTGCGCAAAATGTCAATGAATTGATTGATTATTTAGAGTTTAGCGTCCAGTGAGCAATATTTCAGCTATATCAGGACAAGAAAGACTTAATCAAGTCAAAAAATACAAGTAAGAGAAGAAAGAAACAAAGGTGGAAGGGATAACCGGGACAACGAGTTCTGATTGCCACAGGAAAATGGGAGAAATAGGTAGGGGCAGGAAATTTAGCCTTCTATACAAGTCCCAGTGACTTTACTCTCTTTAGAAAATATGGATGGGGTCCTTATACTGCATGGAGCGTGGCGTTAAAGACAATGAAAGGTTTGGTGTAGAGTCGAAATTGGTGTATGTTACTTTAATAATAAATTCCGGATCGCCTCCAATATGTCTTTCTCTTTTTGAAATAGAAACCTTGCAACAATCGAAATTTCAAGCCATGTTTATGGCTAAAAATCTTTTGTAACTTCGATATTTAGTTATCTGTAGTCGAAATTGCACTTTTTTTCGAACAGTAATTTGACTCTCTTGACAAATTGACTGTTCATATACACATATATAGATGTACTTCTGCACTTTGTTGAAGTCCTCATGGTGACTTAAAGATGAAGAAAAACAATAAAGGCGATGTTCCATTTGCATAATCTTGGCATGTATCTATAGGGATTTTGTTCCATGTACATTTCCTCCATATCCCCCAAATTGTTAATTCTGTATATATATACTTCGGAAAATCAGCCCAACATTTTTAGATCTACAAAGTTGCAATAGCAATTAGTCAAATGTAAGCGCCATATACATAAGATGAGGAAATATTACTACTCCAAAACGGGAAATTCACTTTCGGAAAGTCAGAATCATCTTGCATGTATCTAAAATAGGACGTGCACTATGAGATCACCTGATGAAATTTCTCTGAAAGTTTCATCAAATTCATTTCATTTGTTTGGAAGGAGTTGCAGATTGTAAATCAGTCCCAATCTACCTCATGATAATGAATTGCATAGTCCTTGTTTCCCTTTCGGAGACACTGAATATTGTTCAGATCAAAATTTAAAATAAGAGGTGCACTATGGCTTCGCATGATAAACATATTCTCTGACAATTCTTAATGACAATGAATGGCTTGATTAATATATGGCTAAGGGAAACCCAAAAATTGATAAGACCAAAATCTAAAATACGAGGTGCATAATGATATCACATGATAAAGATTCCCTGTCATAGGAGTTTCCGCAGTGATGTCACATACTCGAAAAATTTACCTTGGTTGGCAGAAAATCGTAATAGCTGATTAGGGTAATAAAATTGTCATTTTCAATTAACTAGTACCAATTTGTTATTTGAGATGAATGGATAATTCATTTTGATCTCAATAAGGGCATGTTAACACTTTTACAGGATGTAAAAAAATTTCAGCTTTTAATTTTCAATATATATAGAATTAGAATATTTGTGGACCATGTGAATTTTTCGAAACTTTCACATTTTTGAAATGTGCATGAAAAAATATTTGTCGGGTTTTAAAAAAATGTATATCGATAGAAAAATATGAATATCTCAATTTTTAACACGAATTTTACAGATCCAAAATCGTGCATATAATAAAAAAATTATCACAAATCAAAATGCTATACAGTTGTAACCTTTGCCGACCAAAAATGCTAATTGTATATGAAAATTAGTTTTTGTGACATCATTAACTGGATTCGCGGAAAATCTTATAGGTAATCAGAAACCCCTGAAATTGCTCAGATCGAAATCTGACATAAGTTATGCAATATGGCATTTTCTGAAAGCTTCATCAAATTCCATTCATTGGTTTGGGAAGAATTGCAGAATGCATACCAGTACTCAAAATGATGGTTCATGGCTACGTCTATGCATGGCTTTGGGACACCCCCCCCCCCCCCCAAAAAAAAAAAAAAAAATTCAACAGGCATCACTATGGCATCGTGTAATAAATATTACCTTTAATGGCCAAATTTATGTACAGCTATGAAAAACGAACAAATAATGTTCAGATCAAAATCTTAAATAGGTGGTGCGCTATGACATTTTCTCAGAGTTTTATCAAATTCCATTCATAGGTTTGGCAGGGAGTTGCGGATAGCAAACCAATACACGCCCAACGATGTTTCATAGCTTATTTCATGTTTGAGTATGGGAACCCAAAAATTTTCAGATCAAAATCCTAAATAAGAGATGCAATGTTGCTTTAAGTGAAAATATTCCCATAAAGTTTCATCTAATTCCATTTATTTGTTTAGGAGGAGTTGCCTATTGCGTACCAGTACCTCCTTAATGACTGACAATAAATTGGTGAGTATATATGTGGCTATAGAAAACCCAATTAATTTTCAGAAAAAAAGATACACTTTGGCATTATGTGATAGGGTTTCATTAAATCCCATGCCTGGGTTAGGAGGAGCATGATGGTACCCACTAATGACAATCCATTTCTAAGTCCATGTATGGCTATTGGAACCACGAAAAAATGTTCAGAACAAATTATAACTTGAATAGGAAGTGTACTATGACATCATAGGAAAAAAATCCTCTGAAATTTTCATCAAATTTTATGTATTGGCTTTGGGGGAGTTGCGGATGACATACCAGTACCCCCTAATGACCATGCATGGCTTATTCCATGTATGGCTATTGGGAACCCCAAAATTCTTCATATCAAAATCTAAAATAGTACGTGCACTGCGTCATCATGTGATAAAGGTTCCTTCAAAGTTTCATCGAATTTCATTCAGCAGTTTAAGAGAAGTTACAGATATAAATTTCTGACGCACCGATGGACAAATTATATACCATGTTTTATTTCAAAATCGGGGGTATTACAACGGATTTTTTTTGTGACACTCCTTGTCTTTCGAGTAGAATGCAAAAATGTCCTTTTGACAAAGAGCTTTGCTAACACGATCGTACTAGCCGACTGAAAAGTTTATATTATCAAGAACTTGCACGCCATCACAACAACAAAACACGAGGCTGTACAGCAAAATGGTAAAAAACGTTATATTATTACAATGTTGAGAATATCAAGTCTTACAGTTTTGTGCTTAAATAAGTCTCTACAAAATGTTTTGTAAAATCTTGATTGTCATTAATATATGTTTCGCTTTTCTCCTTGTCTTCCTTTTCTTTTGAAGTCATATTGTGTCCATTTTTCTCCACTGCCTTAGTATTTTGTTTGTCTTCTGTAACATACATAGACCTGTCGTATCCACCCCTCTCTAACGTTTTGGGATTGTCTGTAGAAAACTTTACAAACTACAAAACAGAAATGAGAAAATTAGTAAGACTGTATTTGTTGCCATAAAAGATAAGTTATACCAGACCTAACGTTTCATGGTGCTTTTATGGAAATACAAGTACCGTCGCTTCATAGCGGTTTTCTCGGAAGCAACTGAAAAAAATCATCAACTAGATGACTTCAGCTTTAAGAATAGTAATACTGAAGTTACATATATGTAAATATATGCCCTTTTAGGCATGTAACGTCATATTTCGAGAAGCAGAATGGATGTTTTTTCTAAAGGTTCCGTCATCTTGACCAGCTATTCCCTTTTTTCTAACTTCGCACCATGGCGTATTCCCTCGATATTGGTTTGCCAAAATCGAAATACCAAGTTATTCTAGTTCTGAATAGCAAAGTTTCTAATAATTTAAAGCTTGTATTTGTTGTTATTCCTTAAACGAAGCAATTGAATTATCAGTAACATGATTTTTATAACGGATTCTACTCCAATAAGTCTTTATGTAACAATGAAAACAAACACTAACAATGAAGCCAAAATGAGAGAAAAGAAATTCAATCAGTAAGTCCAAATCCTCTCTTAAAATCCAAGTTAAATTTCTATTCCAAACATTCAACAGTTACATCATGTAGTCATTTTAGATGTTTTTATCTTCTGCCATATTTAGACTCGTTTTAGACCGAATAAAAAAAAACTTTGTTCTCTCACTTTACTACAATATCATTCATGATTTTTATATGTTTCAAAAATAATAATAATGATAATCTGCTAAAACTATATTTGTGCTACTTACATCTTCATGACGAACTCCAAAATGAAGCCATTTTCTTGTAGCTTTTGGCAGACAGGGAAGAATGATATCAAATATTGGACATATTAGACCTGGATTTATTTTCTCTGGTTTAGTAGCACCTACAATCGTATTATAAGTAAAAACAAATCAAGAATATAATTGTGATAAAGGTAAGAAAGGATACATAATTCAGTTATCCCACTGTTTAATTGTTTGTCTGACCCATTTGTTGTTTTCTTCTCTCTTCTGTATATTACTTTATCAACTTGCAAATAATCCGAAATAAACATTGTTATTTTGAACAGATACATCATCTTTCAGAGGAATATTTTGCTAAAAATTACCAGTCGTTTTCGATGCGACGGGCAAATGAAGAGGGAAATTTGAATTCCAAGACGGCAACTTTTTGCGAAAAACATACATGCTAAACAACACTGAACAACTGAATTTTGTCAAACAATTTTTCCTCATATACCGTTTCTCTTCCCTTTTCTCTGTTCCTTGCTATCAGTCTCAACATTGACAGGTAATCATGTTACTACATTACTTCAGAATAAAAGCCGTGAGAATAATAAAAAAAAGCAAATACGTAAACCAGAGATTTTTTCCTCAAAATATTAGGTATCTGGCATTTCTGTTGCTATCACGTGCAGTATATGACATTGTTTGTCAAAATAATCAATATCATGGCGCATTCCTGAAATCCAATTTATAATCGAGACCACAGTTTTTCAAAGAAACTTCAAGATAAACGAAAAAAAAACATAAATTAGCTACTTCAACAAATTAGCTATTCATTGCAAAAAAATAAATAATGTTTACATGGTGCAATATTTTCTGATTTTAATAATGTGCATTTTCATTTTTATTGCATTTTCTTTGTAATAAGCTGTCAAAACGTCATAACTCCAAATTGTTTAAACACTTTTTACATTAGCTCTCAATGGGACAGGATCTTGCGGGAAAGCTAAAACCGAAATGGAAAAAAAATCTAATTATCTGATGATGTTGAATTTCCATCAACGTGAAAATCCTAAAAGTTTAATTCTAATTTATTGAAGCAGATACCTCTCTATTTGCACCGCTATGCTTTTTTTTATTTCATTTTTTTTCCATTGGAGTACCTAGATAATACTTTGAGTATGTTCCTTTACTTTGTCTAACTTAAAGTTCTCGTACATTTAGGTGTTCACTTCTGTGTAATAGCAGAATGGAGACAGTGTCCAATTCTAGCAGTACAACAACGAAGACACAATGAACATACCTGTTAGAAAGCTTATTATCAAACCAACCACTATAGTTACAAGCATGCCTAGGCCAGTGTACCAGATATAGGACATACGATAAATGAACAAATAACTGTAAAAGAAAAAGAAATGTTCCATAGACAAAATACCCTACATAAGAACTTTTTTGTTCTTCAAAATTACTTGAAAGTATTCCCCATGTTCGATTTGACATTTTGAAAAGTTTACTTAGTCGTTTCAGTCAATGTTATATTGTTTACGATATTCAAACACTCTACCCTTGTATGTATTCAGTTTTCCGATGATTTGATCGTATTTACAAACCATACAGTTATTCTCAATACAAACACATTTTTTTCATTAGTTGTCTCCGTAATATGTTTTTGCAGCCTGGGTATTTTTTTTATTTCAAAATCTATGTCATTATTCAGTTTTGGTAAAAGACGTGTCTTTCTTTATTTTTTTTCACTAAACACTATTTTGAAAATATGAATAACTTAGTGTTCAGCAATTGTTTTATACACACTGGATATTCTAATAACAAAATACCGAAGATACTGTAAATTTAGTTTTTGCATATGCCCATTTCGACAACTTATGTCTCTTCAGTGCTAATACGATCAGAACATTTGGAAATCCATGAACCAAGATATGTGTAAAAGCTGATAGAGAACAAATTACCAATAGGGTCTAAATAGTTAAGCCAAAATCAGCTAAGGACAGAGCTATGCAAGAGGGAGATACTCCTTTGGTTTTAACAAAGTTTTCTTGAATTTTGATATTGCAAGTTTTCAAATAAAATCGGTTTTTGGGCCAGCATCGAAGTACTGGCTACTGGGTTGGTGAATACCCTCGGGGACTAAGTACGTAATACAACTAGTATTTATATACCCATCTTAAGTGTTAAGACATCAAAGCCAAATGTAAAGTTCAAGAATCCTGATGTCGGTGGAAAGGACAAAAAATAAAGAATTTTCCTTGAATATGGACGTCAACAGTTGATTTGAAAAAATTTAAAATCATCGCGACAGCTTTCATTACAAGATTAAAAAAAATTGACAACAGGCACGAAGAAGAACGTGCTTATTATCCCTGATGACTGGACGACACTCCCAGTTCAAATATAAAAAAGAATCAAAACAACTAAACCCACAGGAACTAACTTAAGATATGTGATACAAAGTGATGGATGTACATGGGGCTAAATTATTAAAGACAATATCATTGGGACTGACGCTCGGAAATATCGTTATAAATAACAATGAAAGGATATGGGGTAAATGCACATGAAACAAAGTTACTACAAATGAACGGTAAATGGAATGGTCCTTCATCTTGAAGTTACCACGAGGCCTTTATGATAGAGCTTTGCTTATACCTCATAGTAAGTAAAAGACGGCCACAGCACCGACCTTGGTGGAATTTATTGCTAAATATCGAACAACGGTACATCCATCCTGTTTACTACTCAAGGATGCATAATCGTCAACACACAAAAACTGGCAAAGTGTTCTTTCAACAACTGCCATTCTTTGCCCGACAAAAAGACTAAAATGGGGTAATCAAAACATATTGACCCAGCTGTAATAAAACTTTGCATAATGAAATATTGAGACGTGGGCTCTTAACATAATGGTCAGAATAACATTTGGAGATTATTCACTGCTTAGTAGCACCTGTCCTGAAAACTATGATCTTGGGTCAAAATGTTCGTCAGCTATATTTATTACTGTCATATTTTTAACTATAAAACACCATTGAATTATTCTTCAATACAATATAAGTACGGAGTCCAAAAGACATTAATTGCAGTTGTTTAGAAACCAAACAAAGTTTATGGACAAACTCACTCATATTTGGCATCAGCTGTTGGGTCATTTGTTGTAACTCCTGCCATGGTTGTTGGTGGCATCGTTGTTGTCATATTCAACCTACAACCCTCTGTTGTCAGATGTGAAGGTGGAGTTGTAACGACTCTGTTTATAAGTGTCCCAATTCCTATCCATAAGTTAATAGCCTGGGAAATCAGCAATCCAAATAGCCCTCCCTGAAATTAAGTCAAACAAGAACACATCGATTGTGTAATCAGCAATTCAAATAACCCTCCCTGAAATTAAGTCAAACAAGAACACATCGATTGTGTAATCAGCAATCCAAATAACCCTCCCTGAAATTAAGTCAAACAAGAACATATCGATTGTGTATTATCAAACTAAGAAATATTAATTTTGGCTCTGTCCTTAACTGATTTATGCTTTACTATTGAGACCCTATTGGTAATTTGTTCTCTATAAGCTTTCACACATGCTTCGTTATTAGGGTTTAATCTAATTTTTATTTGATATGCACTGAAGAGACATAAGTTGTCGGAATGCGCATATACAGAAAATTAATTATTAGTACCTTCGGTATTTTGCTATTTGCAACAATATGCAATGTAAATAATGCTCACCACTGACCTGAAGATATTGGTAGAAAATTTGATTTCTTAACTCAAATTATAAATGATAATAGATGATTGAAATTATCAAAAATATAGTGCTTCTATTATATAAAGAAAATACTGATTGATTAGTTTGTGTTGGAATACTTGCCCATGTATTAATCTGTTTCGTAATATCTGCTCGTGTATATATGTTTATTCTAGAATGCTCGATCATCTATTAGTTTGTTCTGGAAAACTTACACATTTTTATAGTTTATGTTGAAATACTAGTACTTGCCTATTTATTTTTTAGTTTGTTTTGAAATACTTGCCCATATCTTAGTTTATCCTGAAATACTTGCCCATATCTTAGTTTATCCTGAAATACTTGCCCATTTCTTAGTTTATCCTGAAATACTTACCCATTTATTAGCCCATGGAAATAACATACCAAGCGTAAACAGTCCAAGTAGAGGTCCACCAACTAAGCCAGTAATAGATATGGTTACCTGAAGTTTTAAACGACTTACAATTATACCAGATACATATCATTTTCAAGACAAATAATAATTTGGGGGATTTTTTGGTCATGCTAATGCATTATTTTTTATTTTCAATAACACAAATTAAAGAAATTATGGTATTCTAAATATTCTTTGTCACATATTTTATCAACAAAGCACAGTTGTAGTGAAATCAATTTTCACAGAATATAAGTTGATTTTAGGTAAAAGTATACATACCGTTAAGATAGAGGCGTCCAACAACGACATGATATAAGCAAAAGCAATACATAGTCCACCAATGAGCAAAACTACAAACACAAAAGTCGAATCCACTTGAATAAAAATTTTGATTACTAAGTGTATGACAAAGTATTAAACTGTTCGTCATGTGTAATAAGAAGTGAAAAAGTGGTAACATACTTTCACGACCTTGGGTGGTTCGCTCCGCATGTTTTGGAATTTCGGTCAGATTTTTGGAATCCTCTGGTTTTATTCATTTAAAAGCATAATAAGTGTTTGCCCATGGACCCCATATTTTTCCATAATCTTATTTTATACATCTTTATGGGCATTCTGTTAAAAAATTCATAAAATTTTATTTATTTTGTCACATTCATTCATGGTCAATCCATTGCTAATGTTAACCCTATGAAAAATTCAGAGAAGTTCAGTTTCCCGCCAAATTTATAATTACATATATTTCAAAAATGAGATCGTCAAGTTATCAATTTTTTTCACTAAAATTACTCCTTATCTAATTTTCTGAAAAAAAAAATCACATTTATTTGAAATCCTATTTATTTTCAAATGGAGTAGCGAACCTTCTTAATGGCACACTTCTTTGCATTTGTAATATAAACTTTAGCAGATGAACCAATTTTTTGGAAGAAGTATGTTATTAATATATTAAAGTGCATAATGAGTAAGATTAAAGTACATCCCAGTACTTCGGTGCTGACCCGAAAACCGATTTTATTTGGAACCTTACATTATCTAAATTTTGTAAATTTTGTTGAAAACTAAGGAGTATCTCCCTCATGCAAAGCTCTGTCCTTAGCTGAATTTGGCTTTTTATTTAGATCATATTGGTTATTTGTTCTCTATCAGTTTTTACACATATTTGACTTAATGGTCTTCCAAACGTTTAGATTTTATCTGCACTGAAGAGACATAAGTTGTCGAAATGCGCATATGCAGAATTTAAATTCACAGTAACTTCGGTATTTAGTTATTTGGAAACTTAGAATTAAAGAATTCTTTATCTTTTTTTTTCAATATTATAACTGAATTGTTTACCTCTATAAAAAGTGTTTTCGCTATGGATGGGATGAGTGCCTTGTGGTTGCTTATTTTGTTGAGATTGGATTTGTAAGGCGATTGTAAGAACACGTTGCCAGTTAATCTAATGTTTGCTGACGACCCCGCATCCACGGGTAAATAGATACATAGATATAGCGTCGTTCGACGACCAGCAATGAATTTCACTCAAACAGCTGCTATGGGCCGTATTGAATTAACTATGAGGTATCAGCAAAGCGCATTGTTGAAGGCATTATAGTGACTTCAAGACAAAGAACAAATATAAAAGTGCTGTTCTATTGCTTTGCTTTACCATGTACTTGTAGAGACTGTCTCGTATCACTTTCATGAGAAAAAAAGGAATTGGACAAAACGTAATTTGGATATCAAATATATGTTGTGCAATGCCCACAAATTAATATAGCATGATCAAAATAAAAATGGTATAGTTGTGCACAATTAAAAAGTAAAAAGTTTCGTGAAATTCCAATCAGTGGTTTAGGAGCAGTAGTGGATACCAGATCTTTGGTACAGAAAGACGGACGGACGGACGGACGGACGGAAGGAAGGACGGACGGAAGGAAGGACGGACGGACGGACACCATGAACACTATATACATCCCGCAAAGCGGGGTATGATAAAATATCTGTTTTCTAAACTATACAAACATAAGATTTCAACAGGAATAGCATAAAAAAGAGACTATGCCTTTAAGTCGAATGGATATTTTTTTGTTCAAAGAACTGATGTTGTTATGCAATTCGCACTAGTTTGTATAAGGACAGTTACATGCATGTCCAGTATGCTGTGGTTAGCTCGCCAAAAATCATCTACAGAGCAATATTTTCTATTCGAGACGTCCTGTTTATGTTCGACAAAATGATCACTTAATCTTCGACAAGTCTCACCACATAGATCATATTGCAGCGTTTACAGCCAACAGAATACACTACTTTTGCAGTGGTGCACGTGAAACCATTTTTTGAATTGAAGACGACAGCCGGTCCTTCAACCTCATCAGTTTCCCAAGTAAAAGGACAAATCAAACAGCGAGATCACTTACATTGTCAAGTGCCCTTGTATTTACAATGAGTTGGAGGAGTAGCACTTTGGAAGGTCTAGTAACAAGGTGTTGTTTTAGACTATTTCTTTTTCTGAAAGTTGCAATGGGAGGCAAATCCTGGAAAACTACAGACATGTGTTCGGCCTTGAGAACTAAGATAAAAATGTTTTTTGATAATTTCGTGATGAGGATGGAATGTCAGGACCAACGGGCACGGTCGTCGGAGTTTCTCACCTGCTGCTCCTTAGTCACAGATCTGGTCACTCGGGAAACTTAATTCATAGCTCGATCCAGAAATTTACTGAGGTTGCCAATCTTAAGAAAAAAGGGATTTCATTTTGTAACATTTGAGTCCTGAAGTCCTGTTCGTCACTACAAATACGACGAAGTTGTAAGAAATGTGACTTGGAATGGCAATATCTTTGGCAATATTAAAAATTTGATGGCTGGATTTTACGAGGAAACAAAAGACTTATTATTGTCAGAGGACACCACAAAACATTATCAATGTATCTTAAGTAAAGTTCTGGGAGCATCTTTTTTTCGAGATAGCCAACAACAGGCAAAGCTTGGGCCCATTTTGGTTCCCAACACAACGTCACCAGACTGTCAATGATATTCTCTGTCAAATTGAAAAAGTGTTAATGGCCAGGACTAGTCTAGCAAACCTAGGAAATATGTCATGTCTATGTAGACATAAGGATTTGGTCTTCTGTCGAAAAAGTGCCTTAAAGTACCATAGCATCATTGTTAGGGACGCTAGTGTAGTGGGCAGTGACATCCATTGTGAACAGTTTGAATTCAGCATTTTATGGCTGAAAAGCTCAAGAATATTGAGTGCAGGTGTAATGTCCTTGATGTATGTTGATAGATTCCCAATTTGGTATAAAAACACGGAGAAGGCTAGAGATATACTCAGCAGGACAATAATAAGATACCAGGACTTCCCACTTCATTTATTTCCGGGAAGATGCAAAAACGCAACCGGCATGGCTGGGACACAACCAAATTATACGCTTCATCTGGTAGATCTTGCTCCTCTTTGGATGTCTTGGTGCAATTTTTAACGATTTTCTTATTTTCTTTCCTGTTGTTAGATTTTAAATTTTTTTGTATAAAATTTGGGATCTGAAAGTTCAGCGACATAACACTGAGAGTCTCAGGAGAGTACGGCACCTATTTTGTTTGCAGCTTTGATAATTGAATATCATTGCGTGCATTAAGATGCCGAAGAGCGGTCTCACATTGGTCTGTTGCCAGCAAGCGTTAACAAAGTTTATTCATGTATTGATGGATACTAAAGTCAATCAAACACATACCGATTAACTTTGAGATGACTGTTCTAGTTCCCGGTGGCATGTTCGGGGCACATGATAAGAAGAAATCTTTTAACAGAACAGCTGACATGGCATTAAGTCCTGAAGATACTGTGCTGAAAAAAAGCAGTATTCGATTAAAACAAAGATCGAAATGCTTGAAACTTTTATTCTTTGTTGTTTCTTTCTTTGTCAATGTCTTTGTTAGTGATGCAATTTGATGCTTAGTAAAATATTTTTGTTATTAGTTTTAGTGTTGGAAAAGGATTTATTATTAAAATTCGCATGAATAATTATGTTATTATCGATGTATGTCATGTTTTCGCGTCGGAATCGGTCCTCATTGCTATGATAACGTCAGAGGCAGTCAATTGCAAAACGGGTTCACCATGAATTACAAACGATTTCATATAAAAAGAGTACAAAATCATCAGTAGTGTTTTCATCACGTTAACAACATTGCATGCAAAACAATAAATTACTGATAACTTTGGCAAGTTACAAGCATTTGCACCGCCCTAGCTACTGATGAATAATTTCTTCATTGTCTATTAGATCCATCTGAACTCTTAATCGTTCCTACATGATTTACATCTTTGTTTCGGACATTTGAAAATTTATCCAATCGATAATACCTAAATATCATTCAAAATAAGGTAATAAACATTTTGAAAGTCAAACGGCGTGGATAGAGAACATACTACAACATATTAATATAGTACCTTAAGCTCCCACTGAAAATACTGGATATAACTAATCCTGGAAGTCCGTGGTATTCTCCAACCAGATCCATGGTAAATAATGGTATTAACTACAAAATGCAGGCATGATAAATTATTATTCTAATATGACACTCATTACATGTTTTTTACCTAAATTGTGACACTAAGTGTCGGGTCTTGAAGTAAAAAATGAAAATAGAAAATGTAGGAAATAAGCTCGTCAATGGAAAAATATGTAATCCAGCATATTCCTATGAATTTGCATAGATATTTTTTCAATTTCATCAATATCTTTCATTGTATCGTCTAGGCCAAACAGGCTTTGTTTCTTTTTGTGGCGTTCATTTGGTCGTAAACTTACTCAAATAACAAAATACCGAAGTTACTGTAAATTGAGTTTCTCCAAATGGCCGTTTCGACAACTTATGTCTCATTAGTGCAGATAAAATCTAAACATTTGGAAGACCATAAATTCAAAGATGTTTAAAAAGTGATAGATAACAAATAAGCAAATACGATCTTAATGGAAAGCCAAAATCAGCTAAGGACAGAGCTTTGCACGAGGGAGATACTCCTTCGTTTTCAACAAAATTAAAAAAAAATAAATATTGCAAGTTTCCAAGTAAAATCGGTTTTCGGGTCAGCACCTAAGTACTGACTAACAAAACCACTTTAGTTTCGTGTATGTTTGTGTCCGACACAGACATACATCGAAATTCGATTGAGAAGAGCTTAGAGCACAAGGAGGCATAGATCATCGGTATTCATCTTTCACAATTCGTCATGACATACATTCCAAGAAAAACATAAAACCTATTATAGGAGAGACCGTCAGCGTTATCATGGGATTTATTATTCTAGTCATATTCGGAACGTTATATGCTACCGTTAGGTAATACTACATTTGGTAAATACTTGAAATCGCCACTTTCATGTGTATATAAAATGTATTTTTGGTGATTTAAATCGAGGGTCCCTGAGTGAAATTAAAAATGAACATGTAACAGGCAGCATTTCACTACGGATATTCTGTAAAATTGTAGGAGTTTGTCCGCTAAATGTATACTAAATTTAATTTTATCTAGTATTGAGCTTCAAATATGTGTTATTTGTAACAATCATGCCATGAATCAAAGTGATTGTTTTACTACTCTGCAAACCTGATCAGGGTTTCTTATTATTCCTGCCGACACGGGGTCACATGTACTGTAGTATGCATACATCACAACACCAATCAGACACACCAATGATAAAATTGATACTATACACAATAAATTAACCCATAATGACCTGTACAAAAATAAACCATAGATGTCATTTTTAATACATTGACGCCTCTGTGCAACAGCTAAGAAAATATGTTAAGCACAAATATTAATTCATATGCATCTGTAGTAACTTTCAGTGGCGGATTTAGGGGGCCCGGGTGGGCCCGCCCCTCCCCCCTTAGGTCGGAAATATTTAAAATTCCCAGGGGTTTTTATAAGAATTAGGTTTCGGACCCCCCTTTTGAAAAAAAATATTGGTCGCCACCCCAACACCCCCCCCCAACACCCCGCCACCCCTTAGCAGAAAGTTTCGATCCGCCACTGACTTTTTTACTTTAGAAAAATTATATCACGTGCCAAAGTGAACTATTCTGATATTCGAGTTGAAAGGTCTTACTGGAACAAGTACTCGAATATCATTTGCAGGCATACAGGCATCGAGATAAAAAATTATAAGCCCCGAATCTTTGATTCTAACAATGATAATAATAAAGTTTTGATGAAATATTTCTTGTAGAGATTAAAGGTAACAATGAAGGGATATGGAGTACATGACCGTACAACCGTACATGGTAAAACAAAGCAATTGAACAACGCTTTTATTTTTTCCATCTCGGTATACCATGAGGCCTTAACTATGCTCATACCTCATAGTAAGTTCAAGAAGGTACCTTCAGACGTATACCAGAAAAATGTGTTGTGTAGCTATTATAAAATATTCATGATCCTGGTTGATCTAGAAATAAAAGGATATCTGATGCATATGAAAGTACTAGGAAGTGTAGAATAAGGCTCATAATCTATTTCACAGATACAACTTTGAGAAATATCATGGACATGTTCACATAAAGTCTGAATGGTATAAATAGCTATCTCCCTTAACCAAGGTCTACTTACCTTAATTTGAAAAAAATGGTCAGAAATAGCAGCTTTGGAGCCTGATATGTTGTGCTGTTGACGACCCCGCATCCATATCACACATATCACACAGGATACATTGATGTAGCGTTGTTCATCATTTGACAAGTGGGTTCCGCTCGGACCGGTGCTAGGGGCTGTCTTGAACTTACTATGAGGTAGGAGTGTTTGCTCTTTGTTGACCGTAAAAGCGTTGTTTCATTTGCTTAATATTACCATGTATTTGTAGGGATTTTGTCCCATGTACATTTACTCCATATCCCTTTATTTGTTCATTTTGAAACATTTTTGTATTCAAATGGTCGCTTTGAAATTTCAGCACACAATTTATATAAATCTAACAATAAATAAATTTGAAGAATTTATTCGAACATTGTTGCTTTAATAATGTAATATAAAAAACAAAAAAGCAAACAAACAAACAAACAAAAACAAAAACAAAAATAAACGGCAGCATCGAAGGTTGAACGATGCTATGATATGCTTCATCCAAAAAATGTTGATATGGTGATCAATTATACTCACAATTTGGCTTTCGTAAGTGAAGAAAAGCACACTGTTCTCTGAACTTGTGCTTGGCTTACACCGTAAACTGTAGTCCAAATAAGGCCACCACCCACTATAACATTCCACACTGAATGCCGCACAGATGGATCTGGGTCCATTCTATTGGATATATTCAAACTCAGATATCAGCAATCATAGTTAATATGTATTGTATAACTTTATGAGAGTATAAGCTAAGAGCCAAGTCTGTTAAAGAGGGTAAAACCAACAAAACAGGGATGGTGGTCAGTGACAAGAACAATTATTGTTTGTTTTGCTGAGAACCAAATACTATCATCACTCGACTTAATCCATCTAATCTTTTTTTGTTTTATTTTTTGTTTTTGTTTTTGTTTTTGTTTTTGTTTTTTTGTTTGTTTGTTTGTTTTCTTCTTTTTTTTTGCTTATTGGGTATATATAGGAGTTTAAATTATGTCGGACTCCATTGTTAACTACTGAAAAATTACAAAAGTTACACGGAGCAGCTCAATTGTGAATATATGTATTAGCACATTAACATCAATACCTTTGTAAAAGGCAAGCTAAAACTCAAAAGTAAAGTGCGATAATTTGTACACCCAATTGTTCACTTCTGCCTTAACAACCAACAAATATTCTTATGCTAAGATATTTTTCTTCGATTATCCTTAAAAGAGAGTACACGATTAAATACTAAACAATTTTAAGATTTGCAAACTTTATGAAAAATTAACGAGCTGTTTTGCCAAATTGTTGTGTAGTGGACAATTTATGAACGTTCTTGGAAACTGGTTTAGGCTGATTTCTTTAAAATATGCAAAATAATATGGATGTAACTCAGGCTGAATAGAGTTAATAATCCCAAAGTAAAAGTTTTGCAAAGATTACTATATTACACAACAGAAGTAGAAATTGTCAGATCTACATCTCGAATTTTAACGAAATGGTCATTTCAGCAAACAAAAGGATCGACTTTCATCTAAAATTATGAATTTCCCTTACATGGAAAGTAGTTTTCCTCCTTCTCCTGCTTACGATGTTCATCTTTCACAGTTGAATCGTTATGCTACAGCTAGCGCCAATTTTTCTGACTTGCTCATAAGACATATGTAATCTTCACGGCCGTCTTAATAATCATGGCTTCAAAAATTTCGTCTTATATGATCATTTAGATAATTCTTGAACAGATATCATTCCCATGAGAAAATTTTGAAGTTTCGGCCCGAAATATGATTAAAAATTCCCTTTTCACTAAGTAATGGGGTGATTATTTCTTTTCATTATCAATCTGCAGCAATTGCTGTTGAGATGCTTCCAGACGGCAATACCACAATGAAAAGGGGGCGGGCCAGAAAACCGGTATACTCCCCCATTTCTTTATACATATAACAAGTCAGGAGAGTAGCGGTTTACAATTTTTCGGTTGTTTTGCATCTACCTTGTCTTTTAGCACCTTTATTTCGGCTTTTACACTTCTGATCGGTAATTTTATTTTTATCCCAATTCACAAACGGGTTTTACTCTTTTTTCAGCTTTTTTTTTAAAAGTATGAAATAGTGAACGAGTTATCTTCAAAAAAATTCCCGTGCCAGTCATGCAAAGCAAAAATGAGAACCGATATTGTGCAAATAAACCAAGGTAAGCAATCATCTCAATGAAACAACCAATAAGAAGACTTATCACTTCTAAGGACAGCCATTACGAGGTCCCATGCTGATCAATGACACAATTTCCAACCAATCGGGTGCATGTTGTACATCATGATCTAACTCCAAAAACATCCTAAATACTATTTTGCCTTTCAGTCTACCATATTCTAACTATTATGAAGTGGTCATATTATTGGTCATCGTTCTCCAATCCTTATCGAGTATACAACTATACAACTATTCTCCCAGCTCATTCACTATTCAAGAACCTGTGTTCGATACAGTGACTTCATTGATAGAGCGCGGTTGCTCACAAATATGCTACTTCAACAAGGGTATGTTACCCAAAACTTGAAGTCATCCCTCCAGAAGTTTTACGGTCGACATCACCATCTTGTGGTCCGCTTAATTGTTGTTTCTTCTCCCGGATTTGACTTTACTACCGGATTTGACATGTTCAACACGGCGTGTGTCTTATAAGAAGCAGGAGATGCTAACTCTACCGGTGCACCTGATCTCACCCATGGTTTTTTTATTGGGTCCGTGTTGTTCATCTTTGTGTGTATGTGTCTTCATTTTTCTTTTCTGTGCCATACCCATATTATGTCTCTGGTTTTTTTTCTTTTTTTTTTGTTTCTGATGTTGCCCTTGTCCTTGGACTGTTCGCTTTGGATTGACGGTTCGGTTCTGACTTACTATACAACCATTGGCGAAGTCTTATTTTGTTGTTTATTTTTTAACATGTGCTAAATGTTTTTATGATTGTCTTACCATCTGGCCATCATACCCATTTTATTATAATGTTTTTGACCAAATAAATATTTTTTTTATAACATAACGCTACCTCTACCCTAAAACACATGACTAAGAACTTATAGTTTGTAGTTTGAGATAAATAAATCATACAAGTAATCACAATATTTTATTCCTTGTTTCAGCATAGTTTCCAAAATTTACCGAAAATCATTCGAAAAGAACATGTCATTTTCCTTTTACTCACATAAAAAACTGAATTCTGTCATTGTCATGAGCCACCATCCAAGCCACATCTAGACCACCTAACTTTATACTACCAGTAATAAGAATTGTCAGCATCCCAGCAAACATGATAACTACTTGTAGAGAGTCCGTCCACACAACAGCTTTTATGCCACCCTATATAACGAAACAAAGGTGTCATTTGTAAACAGTTTGTCCATACAAAGGTTGCCTTCATCCTAAAAACGTAGAGAGTCTGTAAAAAAGCTTTTATTCTATCCTATGTAACAAAAGCATATAAATTATTAGTATTGAGTTTGTCTAAAACATATACCAAGTACATCATCTGTAGAAGCAGCTTTCATGTTAACCTTTAAAATAAAAAGTTTAGAATGCGTGCAAACGATTGCAGTAATGTCACATAAAACATTGAAATTAGTTGTAAATGGTCTGTACGTACAACGGCTGCTAAACTTTCTGTGAAAATAGAAATTTATAATTTTTGAATTCCTCCCTTTGGCAGCAAAACAAAGAAATATGTCGACTACATAGGTCTTAAGAGAATTTTTCATATCGCAAAGTATCGCAAAGTATACAAAGTTGACAAGGACAAATGGCTTCCAGAGAGTTCAACAGCTGTTTTCGTTCTGTATCAAAGACATGGACACATTCCAAGTCTACAGCCAATATGCAACATGAAATAAACAAATACATATGTCATCAGCTTTCATTCTGGCTTATTTTTACAATCATGTCAACATACACATTGTGCAATATACTCTTGTTATCGTTTACAATCACGACGACAACAACTAGATGTTCAGAAACAGAAAGAAAGAAAATTATTCTATTGTAAATTGTTGTTTATTACATACCAATGTTGTATAGAAGGTACAGACAGCACCAACAGCAATAAGAGATCCCCATAGGTCGATACCAGTAACTGTAATTAAACATGTAATTATAAAAATATAAAATGCAAAGTTTGTGATAAAAGGTTCATGTCAATGTATCAAAACATAATAAATCTACAATATATCTCTGTGTGGTCCTGACAAGGAAATAACTGTATTTTAAGAACTTATCATTAATATCTCCCTCTTGCATAGCTCTGTCCTTAGCTGATTTGGGGTTTTCTATTTAGATCCTTTTGGAAATTTGTTCTCTATCAGCTTTTACACATATCTCGGTTTATGACTTTCCAAATGTATTTATTTGATCTGCACTGAAGAGACATAAGTTGTCGAATACACCGGCAAACGAATATACGAATATACCGAAGCAAGAACGAGGAAAGGGTAAATTCTAAAATCAGAAATCCAAAATCTCGGCAATTCACAGCAGCACGAATTGAGACAGTATGACAAAGACAAGACATATAAACAAAAAAGAACAAGAACGGAATTTAGTTATTTGTATCCCTCGACAGCAAAGCTGGTTATTAAGTGGTTTTTGCTTATGGGTAAAAAGTCAATGTTTATTATCGGATTATAATTTGAATTGGATATCTTGTACACCCTACCTAGCAAAAAAAAAATAGGATTGAATTAAAGCATTTAAGCATTTTAGTTAAAATTTAAAACTGTTGAAAATGTGTTGCTAAACTTTTTTGTTCAGCATAGTAATGGTGAAATACCTTTTCATTTACAGTAGTTGAAAAAATACATTACCTGCATTTAAAGCTAAGGATGGCCCATACAGCACTATAGACATGTAAATTATCTACAAAGTAAACAAATACAAAATAAAACATTTCACATAATGCCTAAAATTTCTGCCTAACAACCCTCTATACACGTACAATGTAAAGGTACAGGGGAAAAGTAACAAGTGATTTAACACGAGCAAGTAACAGGTACAAACATGTTCTATAAAACGATCACCAAGTCTCATCAACGTCTGGCGTTGGCAACCAACAGCATTAACAAAGTTTTTAGTGGTATGAATGAAACTATGTTTTACTTAAAACCTACAGCTTCATCCGTTTTCCAAGTAAGCGGGGATCTGCAACAGCTTGACTCCTGGTGCCAACTTCACAAGAGATTGCCTATCCAGGCGATTTGGGAAGCTAAAGATATTGCTGTAGCTACATTTCGCCGAGGGTTTCAAAAGCTTTGCCGTCCGGAGCACCTGATGTCACTCTCGGTTCCATTGGAGTTCACACTGTCAGTGCTTTAGTTTTTTGTGTTGTGTAGTATACCATATTGTTAATTTATAGTTTTGTCTTCGTTGGTGATCTCTGTGGTACCGATTTGTCCTTATTTATGTTTGAAAACTACAAACATACGCCTTTCAAATTTCTACCTTGGTGTTGTTTTAGTAACACGTTAGGGACCGACCATTTAACTTGAAAGGGGGTGGGGCTATGGTTTTTTTTCTAAAAAAAATATTTTGGAGCTGATTTTATGTGAAAAAATATTTTGGCTGCCAAATTGATAAAAAAAAATATTCTGAAGGAGGCTTTCTGCCCCAAAAAATAATGTTAATTTTGAAAAAAAATATTTTGTTGATACTAGTGAAAAAACATAACCCCCCTTCAGGTTAAATGGTCGGTCTCTTACAAGGATTTTTGTTGGTATTGTCTAAGGGTTAGAAAATGACATCAGCAAATCTACTACCAAACAGTTCTTTCAAAACCTTATCTGCCTCACTGATAGTGTGACAGGTGTCGCTAGTGAAGCAGGACATGCTTACCCTTCCGGAGTACCTCATGATACCCCCAGTTTTTATGGGAGTTCACACTATGAGAGCTTTAGTTCTTAATGTCGTCTTTTTATTAATGTACCTTGTGGTTGTCTCACGTCCTTGTTTTGTCTTTGTTTTTATCTGTCACCGTTTTTGCCATGTCTTTGGGCTTTGATTTTTGTGAGCATCACTTCCCTTGTTCCTTCGGTATTATACTGTCGTTGTTACAGTTCTCAGTGTCCTTGAATTTAGAGGGAGGACTCGGAGAAGCACTCTTAAAAGGGCTTGAACTAAGTACTGTTTACGCCTTTTTCCTTTTATTAAAACATGCAAAGGAAGCAAAGCATTTAATACTGTAGACATGTATTCATGTATTCCTTCGGAATAATTAACCGATTTAAAATTGCTAATCAATATGTTTTTGATTGATTAATTGTAAGTAAGTCATGTCAGAAACAGCAGTATATGATTGCTAAATTGTGACTGTGTGACGTCAAAACAAGTAGTATTTCATCGCAAAGCCTCAGATCGATTTACTTTTGGAAACGGAGGTCAAAACGCCGTCACTTCAAATACGACTGCACTGCAAAAAAGTGACTCGTAGTGGCATCTCTGCATAACTGTGGATGAAATATGAATTTTTATTTAAATAGCAATTAGTGGTCGTCTGTCGGTTTGTAAAAAGACTGAAGTGGAGACTTGTCTATCGTTGAAAAATCAAAGCTCCGATGGAGCTGAATCTCGAAGCCCTGAAATTCTACATGTGGCAAAACTTCGTAGTCATCCAAAGAACTACTGCATACGTCTGCATGTATTAATGTATAGTCCGTAATACGTGAAAATAATCGGATTATGTGATTTCGCATGTTGATTTCATTGCTATTAAATTTTATCAAGCGCATTTGGCCACTTATTGCGATTTTAAAGGCGTAAAAACTTCTTAAAAGGCGACCGCAAAGCGAGAGCCATTTAAGAAGTTTTCAGTCTTTAAAATCGCTGTAACTGGCCAAATTGCGCTTGATAATTAATTTGTGCGAAAATTCGAACGAACAAATAGCGATGTTTGTATTTTGAATGCTACGAAACATTTACTACATTATTTTAAGAATACACACTACAACGACTCGTTATAGATTTTTTGTAACTATGAATGGGGACATGTTTGACCTAAATAAATAATTTAAATCATAATTATAGAACACCAATCCCTGAATCTATTAATCACTAATTGATACTCAAAACAATAAATACGTTACTGAATTTATAAACGTAATGTAATAAACTCAATGTTATAATACTAAATTAATCGCGCTTCTGGACACGTGTACTTAGGGACCGACCATTTAACCTGAAGGGGGAGGTTATGGGTTTTTTTTTCTGGACAGAAAAATTCTTTCGCGCTTCGCGCAAAACAAATTATTTATTTTTTGCACGCGTATCAAAAAATATTTTTTTTCAAAATTAACATTATTTTTTGGGGCAGAAAGCCTCATTCAGAATTTTTTTTTCATCATTTTGGCAGCCAAAATATTTTTTTTCATATAAAATCAGATCCAAAATATTTTTTTTAGAAAAAAACCATAGCCAGCCCCCCCCCCTTTCAAGTTAAATGGTCGGTCCCTTATGTAAACTTTAAATATAGATCGCTTCAGCTGTGTGAATACACATCTGACGTGTTTATCGTTTGTTTCATTTTAAACCAATAAAAACATCTTATAAAGGTCAATGGGCGTGTTTTCCCATCAGATATAAAGACAGCCATTCATTTTTTATAAGCAACGAGTAAAAAAACAAGTAATTTGATTAACATGCATATTGTTTTCAGTTTAATAAAACAACACTTATTCAACTCAAGAAAATGAAGAAATATAACTTAAATACTAAATGTATCCGATTTTGAAAGGAACTTGCGCACTATATTTTATTGGAAGCACGAAGATCATCTATTAGAGCTGTTAATAGGCTTGAAGCCTCATGCGGGGCACGTGATTTTTTCTTGTCATATCAATATCTCTCCAGCCATTTCATGGCTTCGAGATCAAAAATCAGTATCAAAAAAAGGATAGGCTATCTAGATGGGGGTAATAACAATATTACCAAACATAGTTGTCTAGAGCCGAACTCCATGAGACAAAAAGAGAAATCAGGTGGAAATCACCGAGAAATTGTCGACCGCAATTGTCCTGACTTGGTACAGGCATTTCAAAAGAAATGGTGGGTTACACCTGTTTTATGGCATGCCAAACCTCGTTGAGCGTGTATTTGATGGATGGTTTTAAGAGGAAACATGGTCTTTCATGGACCTCAGATTGATTGATTGAATATTGTTTAACGTCTACTCAGCAATATTTCAGCTATATCAAGACGGAAACAAGTTTGTCAATAAATAATCACATTGGGGTATGGAAAAGGCAATGGGACGAGAAATTCTTACTGCCACTGGAAAGGGAGGGGGAATTCGAAGGGGGAGATTTAGCCTGGTAGTCGATCACCTACGGACCATTCAAAAAGCCCAGTTTTGTCACAGTCGGTGCTTGTCAGTCCGGTCATAAACTCTGGATTGTATCCGAAGATATCTATTCTCATTTGTGAAATAGAAAGATTGTAACGGTCTTTCAAATCATGGTGACAACCGTAAAACTTCTGAAGTGATACTGAACATACCCTTGATATATAAGTTTTTATCAAGATAGTAATTTGACAAAATTGCTGTACAAACTACAGGCACGGCAATATCGAATTGGTTGCGAAATGTAGACACCATAAGGGATTATCAATGCATCTTTTCAAAAATGTCTGACTCGGTTTTCAAGCGAAATCCAAAGAACTGGAGTAGTTAATATGGGAAAAAATCTGCGGTTTTCAAAAAACGTTTTTTGAAAACCGCAGATTTTTTCCCATATCAACTACTACCTACGGGACTATTGAAAAAAACAAACATGTAAGATTTGTTATTCACTACAGTTGAGACGGGTAAAACGGGCTAGATTTTTAATGAGGTCTTAGTTCACTATAAGTTATCATGCATTGAACTAACTAACATGATTATTTAGATAGTGTCGAAAATTGTTGAACGGTAAGGCGTCAGCCGCACCGTTCAACCGTTTTCGACACTATCTAAATAATCATGTTAGTTGGTCCAACTGCATGTTTGTTAATGTGAAACACTACATTATCACGATTATTGATTTTCTTGTTGTGTATGGCGGACATGGTTATTTAGCAGGTGGTTAATCAGCCAATAGAATCCAAGTTTACATCCACATAACCGCACAATCACATTTTTTACGTTGCTTGCGGTCATAAACTCTGACAATAACCCTCATAAGTAAAACAAAAATCTTCAAATTAGAACTTGGTACATAACACCGGTTATACATAACACTGACGTGTATCTTTGGTTCTATACTTTTGATTCCTATATGTTTCTAATAAGTCTGATAGATCATGATAATATAAATATACGATTTCCCCTTGAATATCAAGTATTTCGTAAAAACCATATACCTTTGTTTTTATTTTTTTTAGATTGGTCAAATCATATGCAAGCATCTTTTTTACCTGATTTTTATGATAAAAGTCAAACATTATTACTTACCACAACGGTTATGCACCCTTCTACCTGAAATACACTCATAATTTTTTATCTAATAAATATTCGGGTTATAAAAAATGACAATGATTCCCGTATATTTTTCAGAAAAGTCTAATACGAATAATTTTAGAACAATACAAGGAGCAAAAAATATGCCGAGTGATTTTTTCCGTTTACTCATTGTTGGGCCTTCTGGGTTGGGCAAGACAAATTTGCTAATGCACCTTTTATTTAAACCCTTATTGTATTACGACAAAATTATTCTTTACGCAAAGAACTTAGAACAACATTACTATAAGGAACTAATTCGAAGATTCGAGGAAATAGCGGAAAAACTAGGTGTGTCTCTGGAAGATTTATTACAACTATCTAATGATAAAGTTGAAGACATCGACTGCGAGGACGAAGTATCTGACGGCAGCGCCGGTGACAAACAAAAAAT
>MJUU01022478.1:24825-49667 GCA_002080025.1 Modiolus philippinarum | reverse complement strand
GACGGGCACCTCGACAAAAGCGAACTGAACGGTGCATATATACTACTTGTAATGTTCTAATCCTAGTTCGGCAATGGAATGACAGGAAACGCTTATTGAGAGCATATTTGTCCATCGCACACGGCAATGACGGGTTTACAGAAAGTATTGTAGATGTGCATATTAAAATATGCAGATGTGCGACAAGTCTATGTGTTTGTCAAATTATAAATGATAATTGTAATTTATTGTAAAAAGTAAAAATTAAAATTAACATTTACAAAAAATGACTCATTTCTACTATTTTAAACAATAAAACTAATAATTGTTATTTAATATACTTTATTACCAATAAATATCTGTAATAATAATTTTAAAGCTAAATTGAATGAATTAAAATTAGAATCGCAATTTCAAAAAATTAAAGGGAGGTAATTTTATTTCCCGCCATATTTAATTATAGGTAAAGTCACATTTCCCGATGCGACTATTTTTTCATGAATCAAAACTATTCTAATATCCTTTATCTTTGATCATGAGAGAAAACAAGAGGCTCTGCTCACCAGAACCCTGGCTGAAGGCGTAAGATACTAAGTAAATCATCATGACATTTCCATCAAGGTCCAGATTGCAAATTTTGGCTGGGCCACCAAAGGACCTTTGTCATCAAGTTTAGTTCCAATTGGAGTAGTGGTTTCAGTTACCTTTAATGGAATATAATCAGTGGCGGATCCAGACTTTCTTCTAAGTGGGGGCCCGACCCATAATTTTTCAAAAAGGGGGGACCCATTTTTCCGAAAAACCCCGAGGAATTTAAAATATTTTCCAACCTAAGAGGGGGGCCCGGACACCGCCCTTAATCCGCCACTGATAATATAAATTATAGTAAGCCAAAATATAGTCATGTGAAATTGTGTTTTATTCTGTTCATGGTCTTTATCATAATCAAGGACGTATATTTAGAAGGATATGAAACTTGTACACAATCCATGTTGCAGCGAGACGTTTGGTATGCATTCATTTTTGAGTTATCTTTTTAAAAAGTTGTCTATGGATTTCAATAAAATTATGTTTTCCTGATAGGTGAATAATTTTTACATCCGTAGAGTAAATTTTGTTACATTACAGCAAGTAGTTTCTTTAATACACATGATTGAAACTTGTAAACAAAACATTTTCGTTTTACTTTTTTCCACTTCCGGTTTTCATCGGTAAAGATGCACCATGATTTTGAACTAAAGGCTATAAAAGTAATGCACAGAATTTCTCAAATTTAATATTTTCCTGAGGTTTAACATCTACTGTACTCGTGGAACAATTTTTGTGACGATCATTATTATATTTCTTTTGTTTCAATGCTTTAAAGAGAGGGTCCCAAAGTGACTAAATCTCATGCCTCGCGATATATTTCCAAATTACCAAATTATCACGAGATGCTTATCCTTCTAAATATACATCCTTGTCATAATTAACAATTATTATACCGGACAGTTTTTTTTGCACATGTACAGCGGACACAATCAAATCATCCTACACTATATCAATGACCCTTTTATTCGTGGGAAGTTTTTCTCCATTAAAAAGAAATCAAAAAAACTAAGTAAAACTTTAAAAAAGAAATTTAAAGAATCACTTCTCCACAAGATTCAACTATGTCAAGAAAGTAACCCAAAAGAATTTTGGAAACTTGTTGAAAAACTCAAATTTGACAGAGAAAAGGACAATAATATAACTGATTGTGTAGACCCAATATGGTTCAATCACTTTAATAATCTTCTAGGTACTAACAATCACAGTAGTAGTGAGTATGACGAGACATTTAGGAATACAGTTGAGTCATATCTAATAGATTATGATGCATTAAATATCAAAAATCCAGTATTGGACAGTCCAATTTCATCTGAGGAAGTAACTCGAGCAATTAGAAAACTGAAAAATGGAAAATCATCCAGCATTGATTCAATTTCAAATGAGATGATAAAGGTATCTATTCCTTATCTTATGCCCTTTTATATAAAACTGTTCAATTTGTTATTAGAAAATGGTACATTTCCTGAGAGTTGGTCACATTCTGTAATAATTCCTGTACACAAAAATGGTGACCCACAAGAAACTAATAATTATTTGGGTTTAGCAGTCACAATTTTACATTTCTATCATCACTGAGAGACTCACACATTTTTGTGATCAGAATAATATCATTGATGATGTACAAGGAGGATTTAGAAAAAACTGTAGAACTACTGACAATATGTTTATATTAAATAGTCTTATTCGGAAATTTAGAGATAATAAGAATACTTTATACACATGCTTTGTAGATTTTTCAAAAGCATTTGATACTGTATGGCATTTGGGGCTGTGGTACAAACTTATAAATATGGGTATCAATGGTAATTTACTTAAAAGTATTCGCAATATGTATGCAAATAGTAGAGCTCAAGTTAAGTTAGCTCAGGGTCTAACAAAATCTTTTATTCCCTGTAAAGGTGTTTTACAAGGGAACAACTTAAACCCTCTTCTTTTCAATCTCTTTATAAATGATTTAAGCAAATACATAAAGGGCAATGATAACTATGTTACACTTGGAGACTTCAAACTAATAAGTTAGAATATTACTGTCAAAAATGGGGATTAAAAGTAAATTTATCTAAAACTAAAGTTATTGCCTTCAATAAATCAGTTAGAAAAGCCAATCACGCCTTTACCTATAACAACCAAATTATTGAGAACACAGCTAGTTATCTATACTTGGGTAAAATATACAGCTTCGGGAACTTTCTCTATTGCAAAATCTGAATTGGTAAGTAAAGCACGTAAGGCTTTGTTCAAGATTTATAAATGTGTTAATTATCCAGATATAGATATTGATATAATTCTGAAACTTTATAACAAGGGAACAACTTAAGCCCTCTTCTTTTCAATCTCTTTATAAATGATTTAAGCAAATACATAAAGGGCAATGATAACTATGTTACACTTGGGGACTTCAAACTAAATAGCTTATTTTATGCAGATGATCTAGTACTCCTGTCTGCTTGTCCTAATGGGTTGCAGAATTCCCTAAATAAGTTAGAATATTACTGTCAAAAATGGGGATTTAAAGTAAATTTATCTAAAACTAAAGTTATTGCCTTCAATAAATCAGG
The DNA here is from genome assembly GCA_002080025.1 of Modiolus philippinarum. Taxonomy (NCBI): domain Eukaryota; kingdom Metazoa; phylum Mollusca; class Bivalvia; order Mytilida; family Modiolidae; genus Modiolus; species Modiolus philippinarum. The sequence goes on along the minus strand of MJUU01022478.1, from coordinate 46,539 downwards.
TAGAAAAGCCAATCACGCCTTTACCTATAACAACCAAATTATTGAGAACACAGCTAGTTATCTATACTTGGGTAAAATATACAGCTTCGGGAACTTTCTCTATTGCAAAATCTGAATTGGTAAGTAAAGCACGTAAGGCTTTGTTCAAGATTTATAAATGTGTTAATCATCCTGATATAGATATTGATATAATTCTGAAACTTTATAACAGTATGATAAAACCAATACTGTTATATGGCTGTGAGATTTGGGGAACATTTAATAACACAAAAACTGATTCACCAATTGAGTTGATGCAAAATAATTTTTTCAAATCCTTATTAGGAGTCAACAAAAATGCTTCCAACTGTGCTATTAGGGGAGAGCTTGGACAATATCCACTCCAAATATTTATTAATTTAGCTATTATTCAGTACTGGTTTCGGGTAGCCACTAAAGACTGTAGAGACTTACTTTATGAGTCATACCTTAGTCAGTTCCATAATAACGAACCACATTCAGATTGGGCTATCTTCGTCAAAAAGTTATTAGAATATCATGGCTTTTCTGAGGTTTGGAAAAATCCATTTAACTTTAATTTTGATATGTTCATCAATTCATTTTCACAGAGTGTTTGATTCATATATACAAAACTGGAGAACTGAGATATCTGAAAATAATAAACTTGAATCTTATCAGAAACTAAAACATCATTACGATAGGGAGATGTATTTAACTTATACTAAGGACAGAAAATTAAGAAATGCCATTTAACTTCGTATCAGCGCCCACCCCCTAAAAATTGAGACTGGTAGATATAACAAACCACAGATACCAAGACATGAAAGAATGTGTACCTTTTGTAATGAATTAGAGGATGAACCTCATTTTCTCACTAGCTGCAAAAAATATACAAAGGAAAGAGAGTTAATGTTGCAAGGGCTTAAGCTAAGAAATTTTTACTTTTTAAATCGTTTTGATAAATACATAAGTACACTTTTTTCAATTACTATTATCTAAATTTATGTAAATTCGAAAACCTAAGGATTAACTCTCTCCATCGTAGTTTTGTCCTTAGCTATATTTGATATAACTGATTATTTTAAACATTTTTTGAAATTATGGATTTCCTTTGATTGGGTTCTAGTGCTGCTGATGAGGAATTAATTTCCGAAATGGCCATACAGCTCATTAAAATTATTGCAGTCGGAGTTAACATATGTGTTATGGTCTCATGTTCATTTACTCCATATCCTTTCGTAAAATATATATATGATGAACAATAACAACAAATTGTTTGTGAACCGGTGTAGCTACTTTTATATATAATTGTTTATTCAAAAATTGATATTTTCTTTTCAACTGTTAAACATGTTTAATGTCTTATATTGTTATTTGTCAAACCCATTGTATTCATGTGGTTGTACAATAGAATTATTTGTATTTGTATTTGTATTTGTATCAACTCTGGTGCCCATCTTAAATGAGGTTCTGTCTGCAGGATACCTTTTTGTAAGCAGGACACTCACTCAAAGGACCATTCATCTTCGCTAGCCAAGGTTTACGATCCGTTAGAGGAGCGGATCGTAAACCTTGGCTAGCGAAGATGACCATTAATTATGACTAAGTTTGGTTCTAACTGGACTGAGTAGTTTCTGAGAAGATCACTGAATTTGCTTTCCAAAGGGTCAAATGTTAAAGAGGGGCAAGGGAGTTCCAATAACAGCATAATTCCAATAACAGGGAAATGAAATGGAACTTTCTTGATAACAGTAAACTGATTCTTCAAATAACAGATAACAGGAAATTGGACATTATAATAACAAGATAACAGAGAATCAATTTCACCAATAACACAATGACAGTTAACCCCCTTGTCCCCCCGTTAAACTATGTTACTGCTGACAGTTAACCCCTTGTCCCCCGTTATACTATGTTACTGCTGGCAGTCATATATGAGGGTGCATAACGTTACATCCGGGATACCTTTGTTGGAAAGTACCATCAAAGTACCATTGTGTTGTTATTGGACAAGTTGCTTCTGGGAATATCTTTGAATGTGTTTGAATGCATTATCCATTTGGTCCCTTTTTTTCAGACATCCTTTCAAAAATATTAAGGCAGGGGTTCCCTTACAGTTTAGGTAATTATTTGAGGGTGCATTACGTTACATCCGGGATACCTTTGTTGGAAAGTACCATCAAAGTACCATTGTGTTGTTATTGGACAAGTTGCTTCTGGGAAGATCTTTGAATGTGTTTGAATGCATTATCCATTTATTCTCATTTTAGACATCCTTTCAAAAATATTAAGGAAGAGGTTCCCTTACAGTTTAGGTAATTTAAACTGCTGAAATCAAAACATTAGAAGACCCTTTCAAAAATGTTTAGACAGTATTCTCCTTATTAACTAATGCATAGATATTTCCAACAAGAGGCTCTCAAGAGCCTGTATCGCTCACTTGGTCCCTGATTAACATAGAAATTTTATGTTAAAGAGCCAATATACATGTATATAATTAAACTATAGTTCAAATATGCCCAATTAGTTTAAGGGAAGAAGACTGCTGTTAGTGTTCCTCATGAGGTCCAATGTTAAACTATGTTCCCTGCTGGCAGCCATGTTGGATAAAGTGGGAAACTGAAAAAAAAAAAATTTTTCTTTTCAGGGGTCCACATAAAGACTATTTTGGCCAAGTTTGGTTCCATTGGCTCAGTAGCTTCAGAAGAGAAGACCTTTGAATGTGTTTTCCCATAGGGTCCAATGTTAAAATCTATGTTCCCCACTGGCGGCCACATTGGCTATAGCGTGAACCTAAAAAACATCTTTTTTGTAAGGGACCACTCAAGGACTATTGTGGCCAAGTTTGGTACCAATTGGCTACGCAGTTTCAGAGATTTTCAGAAGATTTTTGAACGTGTTTTCCCATAGGGTGCAATGTTAAAACTATGTTATCTGCTGACAGTCATCTTGAATATCAAGCTGACCTGAAAAACTTTTTTTTTGCAAGGGACCACCCAAGGACTATTGTGGCCAAGTCTGGATCCAATTGGCCCAATAGTTTCAGAGAAGATCTCTGAATATGTTTTCCAATAGGGTCCAATGTTTAACTTCTGTTCCCAGCTGGCGGCCATCTTTGGTATAGCACAACACCCCCCCAAAAAAAACACCAAAAAAAAAACGCTATATTTGTAAGGGAGCACCCAATGACTATTGTGGCCAAGTTTTGTGCCAATTGGCTCAGTAGTTTCAGAGAAAAAGAACTTTGAATGTGTTTTCTCAAAGGGTCCAATGTCAAAACTATGTTTCCCGCTGGCGGCCATCTTGGATATCGCAAGGACCTGAAAAACACCTTTTTTGTAAGGGGTAAACCAAAGGTCTATTGTGGCCAAGTTTGGTGCCAATTGACCAAATAGTTTCAGAGAAGATCTTTGAATGTGTTTTCCCATGGGGTCCAATGTTAAAACTACGTTTCCCGCTGGCTGCCATCTTGGATATAGCGCGGACCTGAAAAACACCTGTTTTGTAAGGGACCACCAAAGGACTGTTGTGGCCAAGTTTGGTGCCAATTGGCTCAGTAGTTTCAGAGAAGTAGATTTTTGAATGTGTTTTCCCATAGGGTCCAATGTTAAAACTATGTTTCCCGCTGGCGGCCATCTTGGATATCGCACGGACCTGAAAAAAACACCTTTTTGTAAGGGACCACCAAAGGACTATTGTGGCCAAGTTTAGTGCAAATTGGCTCAATAGTTTCAGAGAAGATCTTTGAATGTGTTTTCCCATAAGGTCCAATGTTAAAACTATGTTTTCCGCTGGCGGCAATCTTGGATATAGCAAGGACCTGAAAAACACCTTTTTTGTAAGGGACCACCAAAGGACTATTGTGGCAAAGTTTAGTGCCAATTGGCTCAGTAGTTTCAGAAGATCTTTGAATGTGTTTTCCCATAGGGTCCAATGTTAAAACTATGTTTTTCGCTGGCGGCCATCTTGGATATCGTGCAGACCTGAAAAACACCTTTTTTGTAAGGGACCACCAAAGGACTATTGTGGCCAAGTTTGGTGCCAATTGGCTCAGTAGTTACAGAGAAAAAGATTTTTGAATGTGTTTTCCCATAGGGTACAATCTTTAAACTATGTTTCCCGCTGGCGGCCATCTTGGATATCGCACGGACCTGAAAAACACCTTTTTGTAAGGGACCACCAAAGGAATGTTGTGGCTAATTTTGGTGCCAATTGGCTCAGTAGTTTCAGAGAACAAGATCTTTGAATGTGTTTTCCAATAGGGTCCAATTTTAAAACTATGTTTACCGCTGGCGGCCATCTTGGATATCATGCAGACCTGAAAAACATCTTTTTTGTAAGGGACCACCAAAGGACTATTGTGGCCAAGTTTAGTGCCAATTGGCTCAGTAGTTTCAGAGAAGAAGATCTTTGAATGTGTCTTCCCATAGGGTCCAATGTTAAAACTATGTTTCCCGCTGGCGGCCATCTTGGATATCGCACGGACCTGAAAAACATCTTTTTTGTAAGGGACCACCAAAGGACTATTGTGGCCAAGTTGGGTGCCAATTGGCTCAGTAGTTTCAGAGAAGAAGATTTTTGAATGTGTTTTCCCATAGGGTCCAATGTTTAGACTATGTTTCCCGCTGGCGGCCATCTTGGATATCTCAGGGACCTGAAAAACACCTATTTTGTAAGGGACCACCAAAGGACTATTGTGGCTAAGTTTGGTGCCAATTGGCTCAGTAGTTTCAGAGAAGAAGATCTTTGAATGTGTTTTCCAATAGGGTCCACTGTTAAAACTATGTTTCCCGCTGGCGGCCATCTTGGATATCGGGCGGACCTGAAAAACACCTTTTTTGTAGGGGACCACCAAAGGACTATTGTGGCCAAGTTTGGTTCAAATTGGCCCAGTAGTTTCAGAGAAGAAGATCCTTCAATGAAAAGTTTACACCGGACAGACGGACGGATGCAAAGTGATGGCAAAAGATCATCCTGGCATTAGCCAGGTGAGCTTAAAAATCTAAAATTTATCAGAATACACTGTTTCTAAAATTTCAGTTTCTTTTTTTTTATTCCATGGCAACTGAAAGCTCCATCATCCAGTAAAAGCCATATCAGATCCCCATTAAACAATTTGGACAAGTGTTACCCTTACAATCTAGGCTATACATATTGCTGAAATTAAAAACATTCTGAACCCCATAACAAAACATGTAGGCAGGAGTTCCCTTTATAATCTCAATTTTCTGGTCTGGTTCCCATGGCAACTGAGAATTCAAAAAAAGGACAGGGGTTCCCTTTATAATCTAGGTAATACATATCGCTGAAATCAAAACATTCCGAGTCACCCTTTCAAAAAAAATGGCACAGGTCACTCTTATAAATTGCTGATATCATGTTTGAAAAGAAAAATAAGTGAAGAACTTCCCACAGTTGTATTATCTCCTTTTTCAAAATAATCACTTTTCATTATATATATTTTTAAATTAAAGACTCCTCAAAAAAGTGTGTTGATGTACATAATTAGAGTTATTTGATATATAGTACAAGATGTAGTTATAAAAAAAATATTGAAACTCTTGTAGCTATTTTGGTTATTAAATCCTACACCAAACATGTGATTTTAAGCTTGAATGTTTTCACATTTTCACATTTTCACAGGCCGCCATCTTGTATGGTAAGGACCAAACAGACAACCTTTTTTGACAGGACTATCTAATCACAATTATGTCTAAGTTTGGTTCTAAATGGACTAGGAGTTCTTAGTAAAAGATCTTTAAATGTGTTTTCCAAAGAGTCCAATGTTAAACCACTTTCCCCGCTGGAGGCCATCTTGGATGAGGTATGGACCTAGCCCTGTCGGATACCTTTTTTAGAAGAGGTCTTCTAAGGACCACTGTGACTAAGTGTGGTTCTAATTGGATTAGTAGTTTCTGGGAAGACCTTTAAAAGTGTTTTCTTTAGGGTCCAATGTTAAAACTCATGATGTTCTCCATCTGGCGGCCATCTTGGATGAGGTGCAGACCTGCCGCATTCCTTTTTAAAAGGGACCATCTAAGGACCTTTGTGACTAAGTTTGGTTATAATTGTACTGGTAGTTTCCGAGATCTTTGAATGTTTTCTCCATATGATCCAATGTTAAAACTCTGTTCCCCACTGGCGCCATCTTGGATGAGGATACCTTTTTGATATGAACCATCTACGGACCATTGTGACTAAGTTTGGTCATAATTGTAATGGTAGTTTCTGAGAAGAAGATCTTTATATGTGGTCTCCACATTCCCGCTGGCAGCCATTTTGGATAAAGTGTGGACCTGAAGCATACCTTTTTTGAAGGGACCATAGGATCATTGTGACTAAGTTTGGTTATAATTGTACAGGTAGTTTCTGAGATCTTTGAATGTATTCTCCATAGGGTCCAATGTTAAAACTATGTTCCCCGCTGGCGGCCATCTTGGATAAGGTACGGACTTGATCGATACCTTTTTGGGAGGAACCATATAAGGACCATTGTGACTAAGTTTGGTTTTAATTGTACTGGTAGTTTGTTGGAAGATCATCTTTGAATGTGTTCTCCATTGAGTCCAATGTTAAAATTATTTTCCCAACTGGTGGCCATCTTGGATGAGGTACGGACGTGACTGATATCTTTTTGGAAGGAACCATATAAGAATCATTGTGACATACTTTGGTTATGATTGTACTGATAGTTTCTGAGAAGATGATTTTTGAATGCGTTCTCCAAAGGTTCCAATGTTTAAAACTGTGTTCCCCACTGGCAAAGTACGAGCCTGTCGGATACAATTTTTATCGGGGCCCACCAAGGACTATTGTGACCAAGTTTGGTTCAAATTGGTTCAGCAGTTTCAGAGAAGATCTTTGAATGAAAAGTTTACCACGGATAGACGATGGACGGGCGACAGATACAAAGTGATGGCAAAAACTCACAATGGCATAGCCAGGTGAGCTAAAATAAGATTTTATTATTATGAAATTGTACACATCATGTTGAATAAATTTTCTAATATTTAAAAGTTTGGCCAACTTCGCTTTCAAACAATGAACATTTTTCAAATGTGATGAAAGATTCAAGTATTAGGCATTTCTCAAATGACATTGTAGAAATTATATTTCTCACCGTTTTCATCACAGGTTCATATCACTTATATTGATGGTTTCCAGAATCCTTCACATTGTTGCTCTAGTAAACATCTGCCAATGTATTCATTTTCAAACTTACTTCAGACTGCCGCTGTGTGTTAATATATAAACTCCTAAGTCATATCTACCAACCAAATAATCAGACCACTACACCATATTTGCAAACAAAAACCAAGACATCAATTCAAACCATTTTCTAAGATGCATGTTTCATAGTTACCTAAACTTTTCATGTTAAAAAAGTATTAAATAAACTATTATTATTGAAGGGGGCATGAAAGAGAAGATGGGATATTCCAGTGCAAAGTCGTGTGTATGAAAGAGAAGATGGGATGTTCCAGTGCAAAGTAGTGTGTATGAAAGACACATATAGTGTAACCGTGGACAGGTATTCTGGCTGACAACTAGTGATTGGACAGACCAGGGTATATCATTTAACCTACATGTACTTAAGCTACACTGCGGCCTTAAGATAGTACAAAAGGCTTTAGGGTCAAATGTTATATCATATTACCGCTGGCTTAGCACCTTGAATGAGGTCGTTTTTTTAATAGGACCACCAATGTACTTTTATCAGGTGTGGATCCAGACAATCTTGAAAAGGGGGTTCCAATTAGAATAGAAAATTTCGCTGAGCGGAGCAAGGTGCGAAAATTTTTAAGGAATTTCTTTGTAAAATATCAGGATATTCATTAAAAATACATAATTGTCCAAAACAAGAGGCTCTCAAGAGCCTGTATAGCAGACCTGGGCCATGGCTGACATAGACTGTCCAAATAACCTAAATAGTAAAGGACCTTATTTTAAAGTATTATAATAGACCTTGTCATTAGCTTCAAATTTGAAATATATTCATAATGGCAACCATATTGGATATGGTCTCCTTTTCGTAGGGGGCCAACTAAGGAACAAACATAATAACAGACTTTGAAGGGCACCACCAAAGGACAATTGTGACTAAGTTTGGTTTCAATTGACCTAGTAGTTTCAGAGGAGAAGATCTTTGAATTTAGTTTCCCATGAGGTCAACTGTTTAACTAAGTTCAATCTAGAATGTGGTGCAGACTTGAAAGACAATTTTTTTTAAAGGGGACCACCTATAAAATAGTGCGACCAAGTTTGGATCCAATTGGCTTTGTCGTTTCAGAGAAGAAAATCTTCGAATGTTATCCAGTAGGGTCCAATGTTAAACTATGCTCTTCACTGGTGGACATTTTTGGATGTGATACGGACTTGCCGAGACATTTTTCAAAGGATGACCAACTAAGGACTATTTTACAAAGTTTGGTTCCAATTTCCTAATAGTTTCAGAGCAGAGGATATTTTAATGTGTTCTCCCATAAGGTACAATGTTGAACTAGGTTCCCTGTTGGCTACCATCTTGGATGAAGTGCTGACTTTAAAAATACCAGACATATCTTTTAAAGGGGACCACCAAAGAATTATTGTGACCAAGTTTAGATCCAATTGGCTTTGGTGTTTAAGAGGAGAAAATTTTTAAATGCTTTCCCATAAGAGCCAGTATTAAACTTTGTTCCCCGCTAGGGGCCATCTCAGATGGGATGCAGACTAGCCGGACATTTTTTTTTTCAAAGGGGGGGGACTAAGGACTAATATGTCCAATATTTGTTCCAATTGGCCTAGTAATTTCAGAGTATAACATCTTTGAATTTTGAATATGTTTTACTGTAGGGTACAATCTTAAACTAAGTTCCCTGCTGGCAGCCATCTTGGATAAAATGTGGACTTGTCAAACATATTTTTAAAGGTGACCAACAAAAGACTTTTGTGACCAAATTTGGATAAAATTGGCATTGTTGTTTCAGAGGAAAAAAATCTCTGAATGTTTTCCCATAGGGCCAATGTTAAACTATGTTCCCTGCTGGGGCCATCTTAGATTAGATACAGACTTGCCGATCACATTTTTCAAAGGGGCCAACTAAGGACTAATGTGTCCAAGTTTGGTTCAAATTAGCCTAGTAGTTTCAGAGTATAACATCTTTAAATGTCTTTTCCTTTAGGGTACAATCATAAACTAAGTACTCTGCTGGTGGCCATCTTGGATGAAGTGCTGACTTGCCAAACATAGGAGACTAAGCCCAAGTTTTGATAAAATTTGCACTGTTGTTTCAGGGGAGAAAATCTTTGAATGCTTCCCATAGTGTCCAACGTTAAACTATGATCACCGCTCGGAACAACCTTGGATGTGATGCGGACTTGACGGAAACATTTTTCAAAGGAGCCAAATAAAGACTACTGTGAACAAGGTCACTTCCAATTGGCCCAAAAGTTTTTCAGAATGACATCTCACAAAATGTTTTCCCATAGGGTTAAATGGTAAATTAAATTCCCCGCTAGCAGCCATCTTGGAAGTGGTCAGGAAAACTTGAACGTGTTCAATAAAAAGTAGTCCTTGACATGCTGAACATTTTTGCAATTTAAACTTGACCTCTTTCTCAAAGTGTTTTTGAGATATAAGTCAAAAAGTATAAAATCATGAAAAATTTGAGCGATGAAGGGCAATAACTCCTATATGTGTACTTTGATTTTCTTCAAAATTTCCATCTGGGTAGATCTTGACATGCTGAACATTTTTGCAATTTAAACTTTATCTTTATCCTTTATAGCTAAAATGAAAACATGTTATTTGAAAACTTTACGGAAAAGGGCATAAACTCTAAGATGAGTCAACAGATTTTCTTCAAAATAGCATGGTAGGTAGGGCTTGTCATGCTGATCATTTAAATGCCCTTAGATCTTTGATATCTGTAACAGTTTTCGAGTTATTTGCCATAAAATGCAAGTTACAACTATGTTCTATTTCTAGTAATGGCTGCCATGTTGTTTGACCTAGGACATAGAAAATAACAAATTTGAAACTAGATACCCTAGAGATGATTCACTTGAAGTTTGATTCCATTTGGCCCAATGGTTTTAGAGGAGAAGATTTTTGGAAGTGAGATAACAAAGGACAGATGGAAGGAAGACAGATGCCAAGTGATGGCATAGCCAGGTGAGCTAAAAAGGGGGTCCCCTTTGGATCTGCAAATGATTATGACATAGTTCTAACTTTATAATTGGTACAGTAGTTCCAAAAGATTTCTAAGTGCAAGTGAACTATCAGTATCATTTGCAGCCATCTTGAATGATATATGAACAAAAAACCCAGTAATTTTGTACAAGAGCACCCAAGAACTATTTTGTGGTCCCAGAAGAAAAGATATTTGAATGCATTTCCCATAGAATCTAATGTTAAGTTATGTTCCCCACTGGCAGCCACTGAGAGTTTTCCCATAAGGTGCAATGCTGAACTAGGTTCCTTGCTGGAGACCACCTTGGATCAGTTGCATACCTGAAAAAAAAGTTTTTGTAGGGGACCACAAAAGGACTAGGATGGCCAAATTTAGTTCCCATTGGCTAGGTAGTTTTAGAGGAAAAAAATCTTTGAAAAGGTTCCCATAGGGTCCAATGTTATACAACGTTTCCCGATGATGGTCATCTTGGTTGCAATTTGCTCTGTAGCTACTGAAAAGATCTCTGAAAGCATTTTTCCATTAGGGTCTAATTTTAAACTAAGTTCCCAGCTGGTGGCCATCTTTGATAAGATGAGAACCTATAAAACCTTTTGTAGGGATCAACCAAAGACTATTGTGGCCAAGTTTGGTTTTAGTTAGCACCATAGTTTTAGAGATGATCTCTAAAAGTGCTCTCATAGGGTCCAATGTTAAATTATGTTCACTGCTGGCAGCCATATTGGATAAGGTGTGAAACTGATAACTACTTTTAAGAGTGGAGCAACCAGTGATTATTGTTGCCAACTTTTGTTCCAATTGGCTCAATAGTTTCAGAGAAGATCTTTGAATGTGGCTTCCCATAGGGTCCTATGTTAAATTATGTTCCCTGTCATAAGTCATCTTTGATAAGGTATGAACCTGAAAAACAATATTTTTAGAGGGGAACAATAGAAGAATTTTGTGGCCAAGTATGGCTCTAACTAGCCTAGTCATTTCAGAGAAGATCATTGTATAAAAGAAAATGTTGTACAGTGTACAGACCCAAAATGATGCCAAAAGCTCAAAATGGCTTTAGCCAGATGAGCTAAGAAGACAAATATATCACTATCAAAGAATATTTATAGATTTAATACATAACAAATATATATTTTATAAAACAATAACAAAATCACAATATTTGATTCCAGGTATATATGGTTGCTTCATAGCAATCAGTACACATTACTTTATTTTAAATTTAGTACCGGTAACTCTTAAAGTATCTTGATTTTTATTGTAAGTATATATTGTGATAAATACAGGATTTTTTTAGTTCTTTTATTACATGAAAAATTTAGTTCACAGTAGACCCCTCACAGTAGGACACAGCGGTTTATCACTAATGAGCCAAGGATGAATGATTTTTATTCTATTTTGTAGCACTCCAGATTAAGCCTTTTTCCTCAATGAAAATCTACTTAGTTGTCATCTGGCCAATACAACAGAACAACTGAAATTAATTATGGCAGATTTCCTGTATCATTAACATATTATATCCTGCCTCTAATAAATTCCTAAGATGTTGATTGGTCAAAAGACATCACATACCGACCATGTACATTCTACATTGGGTGACTGATTAATATACCGTCAGTGACTGCCATTACGTTGTGTCACTGTACGTTTTTTAAACATGATTTTTTGACAACATACTGGACTCTCGGCAGGATATAAACATTACACAGTATGTAAGTGACCTAATATGGTATATACACAGTCAGTAAATTTTATATTGGGCAAGAGCGTAGCCCAAGCCCAATATTCAATACAATATAAAATTTACTGTGTATATACCATATTAAGTCACTTACAGACTGTGTAATCTACAATATTGGCAATTCTTCAATGAACATACCAATATTTGTCTTGTAACACTTATAAAAACTTCTCCAAAACTCCTGTCTTTTGTCTGTTCATCAAACAATTAAGAGTTCTATAGAAGTTAATAGAAGACCAATTTGTACTACCTGAAGGGTTTACCTAGATACTCCAGTAATGACAAATTAGTATACAATAGAATTCTATAGAACTTTGAGTGTTTGATGAACAGACAAAAGACAGGAGCTTTGAAGGAGTTGTTATAGGTGTTACAAGAGGAACATTGGTATATTTGTAGGACTCAAATCTGTGTCCTGTCGCAAATCTGTGTCCTTTTGCTAATCTGTGTCCAATATCCAATATGCACGTCACAAAATAAAAAGTTTTCAAAGTATATTCCATGATGTCAGCAAACGCAAATCTGTGTCTGTTTGGCAAACCTAAAATCTACGTCCCTTTCAATATCACAAAACCAAATTCTAAGAAACTTCTTACCATTTAAAATGTTTTGTCCATTATCTATTCTACCACATTTTCGTTAAGAAGCAATAGTTCAAAAGGAACAAATTAAGGCCTTGAAAGGATTTGACAAAAAAAAATCATTAATATCCTTTTTAAAAGATGTTAAGACATTTTCAGCTGCTTTTGGGGAAATAAAATACAAAAATACCAAAGTTGCAAAAAAACCCAGTAAATTTAGTTACACAGTACAGGTGTTTCAAGGAGTAATCAAACAATCTGGAAAGCCATAATCCAAAAGTAGTCAAAAAAGAAGTACTCATTGCCAGATAACATCGAAATATGAGGCCAAATCCAGTACAAAGGACATCTACTGAGTGCTATACAAGGAATGAAACCTAAGTATTTTTAAATCAGTTTCTAACTGTTTGTGGACCATACTGTTAAATGTTTACTTTATAGGCTGTTTAAGGGAAAAAGCATTACTTGTTTTGTGGTTGTTAACATGATTTGAAATTTACTGTTAACTGTTTTTTGGGGAAAAAAGTCTTATCCGGCCCTCTCAATCCTGTGACTTTGTTATATATAACTAAATACCGAGGTTACTGTGAATTTACTTTCTGCATATGCGCATTTCGACAACTTATGTCTCTTCAGTGCAGATAAAATTTAAATGTTTGGAAGACCATAAACTCAACGATATTTAAAAACTGATAGAGAACAAATAACCAATATGATCTAAATGAAAAACCAAAATAAGCTAAGGACAGAGCTATGTGTGAGGGAGATACTCCTTAGTTTTCAACAAAATTTACAAAATTTTAGATATTGTAAGGTTCCAAAAATAATCGGCTTTCGGGTCAGCACCGAAGTACTGACTACTGGGCTGGTGAATACCCTCGGAGACTTACAGTCCACCAGCAGTGGCATCTACCCAGTGGTAACAATAACTAAATACCGAGGTTACTGTGAATTTACTTTCTGCATATGCGCATTTCGACAACTTATATATATGATGGTAAAAAAAATCTAGGGAATTTCATGGAATAGTGGGATGACAAATGATCATTGCATTCTCATGGCATTTTAAAATTTGAAATTTCATGGGGTGAAATGAAATGAAAATCCAAATACAAAAAGCCCATATCACACAATACTTTCACAAGATTTTCATTGGTTAATCTTACAGCAGTGTACATGTATTACTTTCATTTTCCGTATTATTTCTGTGTATATGTTACAGTCAATAAGTGTAATCAGGGATTACGTGTAAATTCTAAAAATTAGGGATTTCATGTAATTCCTGACTGACTTAGTAAATACACGTAATCCCTAAAAAATGTCAGGCATTACATTTAATCCCTGATTTTTTTCTTCAAAATTACACATATTCCCTAACTCTTAAATTTTGTGTAAAATTTATGTTTTTGAATAACTATAAGTTTTAAAATGATATATTTGTATATTGAATGATATTAAAATTTCCAATTTTAACTTAATAACAAAATAACACAGTTACTGAAAATTTACTTTCTGCATATGGTCATTTCGAAAACTCATGTCTCATCAGTGCAGTTAAAATCTAAACATTTGGAAGACCATAAACTCAAAAACTGAAAGATAAATACTGATCGAAAACAAATAACCAAAAATTATCTAAATGGAAAGCCAAAAATCAGCTATGGACAGATACTCCCTAGTTTTCAACAAGATTTATAAAAAATTCTGTATTGCAAGTTCGGCAACCACCCATATTCATGTTAAAAGAGTTTTATCCTTTCGTAAAATATTCAAATAAGAGCATTACTATCCTGTATTGATCGAATTCCAACTCATATGACCTGTGTTTTGACGATTTTGATAACCGGGGTAAAAATAATGTTTGTGACTGCTCTGTTCATCGATCAAGTCTGTCAATCCATTTTTGGGACTGTTTGCCTAAGGGCTTTTTAAGCTCATTGTTTTGGTCTGTTAGTGTACAAAGTCATGAAAGACAAGTAAAATTAAAACTGGTGTGTCTTTACATTGGATGAAGGTTGTTATTGAATTATAATTAATTAAAACAAGTTGACGTGATTATTGCTTTAAATTTCCTATTGTTATTGATATTTTATTGTTATAATGATCAGGAAATATGTGTAAAAATTGGATTTTTTTGCAGGGATTACGTGAAATACCTAACATTTTAGGGATTACATGTAAACCCTAAAATGGTTAGGAATTACTTATAATTCCTGATTTAGTCAGTGATTACACATAATCCCTGATTACACTTATTTACTGTAACATATATATAATTCCTAGATTTTCATATAAATTTTATTTGCTCTAAAAAAATTATAAGCAACTGTTTTTCAAAACAGAAAATTTTATAAAATTATGCAATCTTTGTCATTTGTATGATTCTGAAAAGTGTTTTATGCTGATATTAATATTTAGCTTCATAGGCTCACGGATGAAGGACATAGGATTTTGACAAGGACTCAAATTTGCAAGGGAAAGGACACAGATTAGCAGGGAATAGGACAGTCACAGATTTGTACAATGGCTGTGACGTCAGTTTTGGACACAGATTTGCCGACGGACACAGATTTGCGAAAGGACACAGATTTGAGTCTTATATATTCAATGAAGAATTGCTAATATAACACATTAATGGTTCATTAATTTTAATGTCAGCAAATCTCATGATCCATTGTTTAAGAAAGTATGAGTGTCATATTTCAGGAGCATTCGATATCCTCAGGTTTTATCCATTTAAACAGGGTAAAAATTTTTTACACATCTATCATATTTTCTTGGTCATAGGTCACTTTTAAATGCATAAAATAGACAGTGTATAAAATTTTATCAACTACCAGTTATATTTTCATATATTTTAAGGCATATAAACAGCTAATGGAAATTGAAAGAAAACTCTAGAGATTACTGTTTCCCGCCAAAATTTTGACATTGTACATCTCCAAAAATCTTACATGGATTTTCATTTTTTTTACTCATATTGTTCTTTCAGCAAAACTCTTCAAAAATAAGGCCACTCGTATTACCCTAAAGGTGAAATTCTTAAAAGGACAAATTCGTAGATCCAATTTTCAAATCAGAGGGAGAAGTACCTAAAATAAATTTCCTACAATGGACCCTCATTATTACAACTATGTTTGTTTCCCGACCAAATAAAACTGAATATGCTGTTTAAAGAATCCAAATAAAATTGTTAACTGTAATGTTACTTCAACTGTACTTAAATATATATATATATATATATATATATGGAAAATTTGGAATCAAATTGAATGACAAGTTTTAAGACTATGGCATGTTCCTTTATATAAAACATAATTATTAGTATGTGCATGTCTTTTTTATAACATATTCATTTGTTCACTATTTTACCTATTCCTTCAATTACAGTTGAACATCCACTGCTCAAACTGCAATAACTTGAACATCATGGATGTCTCCAAACCCTTTGTTTACTTTCAAACATAATTTTACCTCAATAGCTCGAATAACCCTTTAGCTTGAACTGTTTCATCAGTCCTTTTGGTGTTGAGCCATTGAAGTTTGACTGTATAATGAGTAAGATTTAGCATTATTACAATAATTCTGATTATTGTCATGATTGTATATCTCAGAATTATTTTATCACATGAATTAAATGCTAATTCTGATCTAATTTTATCATAATTTGTATGATTGTTTCTATTCTTATCAATAATTACTTTTAGTCTCTTTCTAAGTAGTACAAGAATTACTTCTCATTATTTATACCACAATTTATATTATCATATTGTTACAGACCACAATCAGAGGCCTACAAGCAGGAAGGAATATGTCTAATATTCCTATAATTTAGAATTTTTCTGTTCTACTACTCCATCTTTTATAAATTGTTCTATCTGATCGTCACTGTAATCCATATGTTTTAACACTGATACTGTATGTTGTCCGATATTTGGTCTTGGAAGAACATAATCAACACCTGGGGTCCTTGACAAACGAGGGGCAGGCGCAGGTTCATATCCATCATCGTCCATACTTTTTAAAAATGTCCTATTGGCAATGTTATGAAGATGTTGTGGTGCCTCATTTGGTTCTAATATAGGAGCAAAACAAGCGTCTAAGTCTTTGAATATATGTGTCCATTCATCACGGGTCTTTGTTAAAAATATGTCTCTAAATGTTTTCTTCATTTCATCTGGGTCATCTAATTGACCTATACCCTTATCCTCCAAACCTAGACCTTAAAAGCAAATAATTAAATATAAATACACACAAACATAATTGTAGAAATCTTCTATGTAATCACACAAACATTGTGCATAAGGCATGAACGAATTGATTTTCTGGGGGCCTGGGATTTTCACCCGAGCTGGGAAATTTTTTTCCCCAAGCTTTGTGGGCCAGATGATTTTTTCCCATATATACGTTGCTAAGAAATTATGATGAGCCAGGCTTTTTATTCTAATTGGCATGATCCGGTAAAAATTATTTTTTGGGGGCAAAAATCGGTGCCAGAATATACTTTTTTTTTTAAAACAATTGCTACTATTCCTATAAGTTAACCTTTTTAATGTTATATTTCTGATTGGTTGAACATGAATCAATTACTAAAATAATAAGAACATTCCTTTTTGTAAATATTTCTGTACTGGTCGAGTACCAGTTATCGCCGTGTACCAATTATCACCAATTTTCACGTGCTTCGAGATTGTGCGTGACTTTTGTTATACGGTTATGTACAAAAGTGACAACATTATCCTAAAAATACATTCCTTGAAGAAATTTGTTTTAATCTTTAAAAACAATGAAATCTGAGATAAAATCCCTTGAGAGCCCCTTTAGAATATATATTGCTATGTGGGGAGGTCACGCATGATAATTAGCTAAAAATAGATTTTTTACATGTGATGTTGCAAAAGAGAACTTATGGTGTCAGCTATATTTTCTGCCAGAAATAAAAGCTTACTGTGTTGCTTTCTCTTCAAATAGTCAAATCAAGATGAATTGGGGCTGTAAAGGTCTTCTATTTTCTTGTCTCGTGAAAAAATAGAGGGAATTTCGCATTGATAAAAATCACGCTACTTTCAGTTTGAAAACTGCATCGGCTGACCTTTCATTCTTTTTTCCCCTTTAGTTCATCCCTTTTTGGAGTATTTCAGTGGATTAAAATGTTTATTTAACAGTTTGAAAAAAAAAAACTGATGCATATTTTGAAATACGGCGATAACTGGTACACACATCAGCAAAATTTGTCCAGAAAACCAACACTTTTTAAAATGACTATATTACTGCACATGTGCAATGAAACTGAAAATGAACACGATTGGCTAACATATTACTTGGTAAAATTTTACAATATAGCGCAGTAAAAGTTTAGTCCGAGTTTAAGAAGATTAAATGCAAAATCACCGTGTGAAAATGGCGATAACTGGTACACGACCAGTACACTTGAAGTGAAATGGAAGGATTTTTTTCAAGTGTAAGCAGTCATGTAAAATATCAACATTTTATTTAACATGATTTTAGTGAATAAAAAAACTTCAAAGTAACGAAATTGCAACTTGAGAGACTTTTCTAAGTTTATGTAAGAAAATTAATATTTGTTCAATTACAGATTTTTTTCCATTTTTTCAATTTTGCCAACAAATCTAAGCAAATTAAATAGTAGATTCACATCCCTGCCAATCATGATATTCCTTTTATTTTTCATTACTTCAATTGTTTTTTTACTTTCATTTTGATTTATGGCAAAATAATTTTTTATGCAGAACTATCAAAAATGGTTTTTATACAGATGTTTTCTGTTTGTCATTAATCTCCAATAGGCATAAATTTTTATCAAAATCTTATCTGATTTAAAAGTGGGACAGAATAAAAAAATAAAATATTCAAGTCTTATGTCCAGGTTAGAAAGGAATCTACGAATTAAGTATGCTTTGCCTTACATAAAGCCCAGATTGAAACTTTCCCAGACTTAATTCCAATTAAAATTAATTGGTAGATTTTCATCCCCGCCCACCCCTAGAAAATCAGTCCGTCCAAGATTAATTTATTTTTCAAAAATCCGCTGCGTCTAAATTCCAGTATTTTAATACTTGTCCTTACCAAATATACGTTTCCGTTTACATACGCATAGTCATTTCAGGTAGTTGACAAAATGTTTTTGCACTCGTCAGAGTTGTTGCAGGTTTAACTGAAAAGATAAGCTAGTTTGCTTCGAATTTCAACAACTCAAAGACAATATTTGACACCTTTAGTGACCTAATATCGGGTGCTATAGATGAGAATACAACAAGGAACAAGCTACATTATCGTTTATCGGACAGTTTGGGAACACACTCCCAAACGGAACCGAAGGAACAACGGACAAGATCCTCAATGAAAGTAAATTATATAAAATAAATTCCACCCACCCGCCCCATATTTTTTCATGGGGTTGTATGAAAATCTACATATTAAGTTTAATTGGCCTAACAGTTATCATTTACACTGTGTCCAATTGAGTATGGCAACATTTGTTTGGTATCTTCTTTCTGTTATAATAAAGATTTCAAAAACACCTTTACCAAAAATTTTTATTGATAATAATCATATTGGTTAATTGAACATCAAATATAGAGTATAATTAGATCATTTTTCTATTCTGAAGTAAAGGAATAGCTCCAAACTAAAAGTGAAAGTGTACATGTTTGGTATTTGTTTACTTATTACATTGTACCAAACATGTACACTTACATTTTGATTTCTCTGTAATTCCTTGGTTTGCAAACAAATAAATGCCATTATTTTCTTATCTTTGTCTGAATGAACATAAATATGTGTTAAATTCTGAATGCAAAATACTTTTTATGAAATTTCTAGTTTCTTGAAAACAGGAATTAGTTACCACACAACCATTGCTGTACCTGATTGGACACATTGATTTAAGTTTATGAATTAGCAAACGGTAACTAATTAGTAAGCCAAGACTTATATAACATGATATAAGAAGCAAACTTCTTTGTATTTATACAAATTAAATCTTTCTTTTATACTACACAAACCTTTCAATAAGTCTGCGAAGAATTGTGGTTCCAGTGCTCCAACTGAAATATATTTCCCATCTGATGTTTCATATGTATTATAAAATGCACTGCCACCATCCAACAAATTATCTCCCCTTTCTTTACCATACAGATGGGGAAGAGAAAGTGATTTCCACAAAAAGCTTCCTACAAAATTATCATACATTAAGAATATAAACTTATTCACACTGATTTCCAAAGTCACAGTATTTTGACAACTTTTGTCTCATCAGTGTAGATCTAATCAAAATAGTCAGAGGCCAATAATTCTGAACAAATGTCCATGTACGTTAGTGATGATACTTTATTATTAGATGATAAAGACTTTGTGTCATGTGTATTTACTCCATACTTTATTATTAGACTTATGATAAAGACTTTGTATCATGGAATAAAAAAGATAACAGGAAACACCTACAATGGCCGAAAAACATAGCCACATGCCAGAAAGTAAATAGGAACTGCACAAGAAAAAAACCCACAATAAAAATACAAAAGACAAACATAAACAACGATAGNCTTGGACCTTTGGTGAAGCAAACCAGAACAGAGTCACCTCAACCCATCGAGAGTCCTGCTGAACCAGTGGTGTTGCCTGAAGATCCAGAGACGAGGACCCTGTACCTGAGGCATCGGAGGTCCATCTGGACAGAAGAGGCGACCGGTAACCATGTCCAGGACCGGTACAACTTCACCTTGAACCTGCATCTTATTGGTGCCTGAGTGGTTGTTCCAGACTTTCCTGTGGAACCAGGGTTTGGTATGTATGACTGGAGGGTCCAGTGGACCGTACGAGGATGATCTGTGTTTTTTTTCGGGTGTTTGGCCGTACACAGAGGAGCTTCAGTGAAGGACGTCGAGACTCCAGCTAAGACGTACTACAGAGAATACCTACAGAATAGACAGATGGCTGCTTCAGAGTTTCAAGGTGTGTGTTTGGACGACTTGATGGTGTTGGAGCAACTGTTCCAGGTCAACGTGTTTGTCTACGACCTCCAGCAGACAGAAGAGGGAGATATTGCATCTAGATTGGTACGACGGTCTCCCTACCGTTACAAGAGCACCATGAACCTGAAGTACAGCCACAGCTACCTGTGTTCCAAGTGTGACCATTTATGGACCCATATTGGACATCTATACTGTCATGAGAAGACCTGCACTGGTGATGTGATCTACAAGTTTCCCGGAGGCGTGTACCATACCCAGCCTACGATCTTTGAGCAGTTGGAAGACAGATCCATCTACATAGCAGCGGACGGCCGGTATTATCCTTAAAGAGTCACCCATGACATCGAGATGAGGCTGCAGCCTACAGATAAATGACCTTCGGAGAAAGTGGAATGGGCCAACCAACTTGTCCTGCTGAGCGTGTCTGTAAGTATCCAAAGTGCCTGAGTACACGGTACCAGTGTGCTTTGTGATTCAAGGAAGACAGTGGAGTCCTGTTTGAGCTACCTGACAGAGATCAGCGATGATGCCTGCAGAAGACTGATGGAGAAGTACGAAGATGTGTTCCAGGAGATCCAGGAAAGACTTGACAGCGACTTGGATGGGTTAAGTGATGAAGAAAAGAAAACGCCAGGAGAAGAAGCACCACCTGTACAAGATACAGCAGAAGTTGGAGCGCTGCCAGTGGTTGGATTTAATTCGGGCAAATATGATGTGAATGCCATGAAGATAGACTTTTTTGCTGAACTGGTGAAGAGTCAGAAGATCATCTACGTGGTGAAAAGAAGTAACAACTTTTTGTGTGAAGACTGAAGTACTGCAGTTCCTGGATGTCACCAACTACCTCGCTCCTGGATTTAGCTATAGTCAGTTCATAAAAGCATATGGTTGTACGGAGGAGAAGGGATTTTCCCTTTTGAGTGGATGACGTCTTGGCCGTTGTCGAAACTTGAGGTGAACCAGCTGTCAACCGACGATGCCTTCTTCAGCCGTTTGTAGAACTTGTAGAACAGTAACATTACAGAAGAAGAGTACCAGCTGTGCCAGAGAGTGTGGGAAGACCAGCAAAGGACTAGCATGAGGGAGTTCCTGGTTTGGTACAACAATAAATATGAAGAGCCTATGTTGGAAGCCATCGAGCGGATTTACCAGTACTACCACTCCCAGAACGTGGATATCTTTAAAGATGGAATCAGCGTACGAGGGCTGAAGTTAAAGTATATGTT